>CM033123.1:5106654-5169664 GCA_019321725.1 Paulownia fortunei | reverse complement strand
CTTCTCTCTTTACCCACGCTCAATGCCTAGAAATTTGAAACATAAAACGAAATTAAAAAAAATCAAATAATAAAAAAAAATCAAATTAAAATTAGAGTTACTTGGTATAGATATTAATAAAACAAAACAGTCCTCGGTCATGGTGCCAAAAACTTATTGTGAATTTCGTGAACATAAGTCCACATTATCGTTCACAAGTAATACAGTGGTCAGTGAGTATCATTCCCATGAGTACTATTGAATTACTAAGTATCAAAATTTTGTCAACTCTAATTTTATTGAAACAAATGAAAGTGGATGGTGATTAATGCAAATAAATTTAAATTACTACTGGAAAAATGCACAAAAATCAAATAAAGATGAACTTCAATGACTTAAAGACCTAGGGTTATGATTTTACCGTAATTAGTTTGAATTGAATAATTTATCTCATCAATCTCAATTTATTTCCTAAGTGATAATAAAAAATCCCTAAATTATCCACTAGCCTCTCCCAAGATCTAATGAAAATGTCATTAATTACTAACACACTATATTCCTATGTGAATTACAATAATCAACAATTCATTAAACTCTATGGATCTCCAACAAGACTACATAATTCATGCAAGTATATTCCTAGCTCAAATGTAATTTATGATTTTCTACACATAGAACTAAATACATATATCACCTCTTGGCTCAATATTATTGGCAAATCATTGAATTAGAGGCTAAGAAATTGAAAGTATTAAGAACCATGTAGAAAACTCAACTTGAAAAATAAATCAATAATTAAATTGATAAAAATATTCAAAATATTCTAATTAGATTACATCACAACACTAGAAAAAAAATTTAGATCATGGTGAAATGAAAGACAACTTAACAATATTCATACACATAATCAAAGAGAAAGAGGAAAATAAAAATTGAACTTGGAAAATGATGAGTTTTTTTTCCTTGTAGATGTCTTCGTCTTCAAGCTTGGAAGAATTCACTCCTCTTCTCCAAAATTCCTTTTCCCTGTCGTCTTCTTGTCTCTCCCTACCTTCACCTCACTTGGAGGCTCTTCAGATCCTTAAAATTGGATGGGAGATGTCTTAAAGAAAATAAAAATCCTATTTTTTCCCTTACTTATCCACTTGGTAGCGCCTTCACTGGAAAATGATAATTTTCTAGCAGCTGCAGCGCTTAGGTGCTGCATTTCCAGTGCCTAGGCGCTGTAGATACTGGATTCGGATGATTTTTTATTTTTATTTTTTGGAAAAAATAAGATGAATGTAGATTTTAATATATTCAACTGACATTCTTTTTTCATCCTCAAATCTACAAAATAAATACTAAAAATAACAATAAAATTCACAAAATATTTTGAAAACTAGTCAAAAAGTTAAACAAATGGGTGACTTAAATGGCCTCGTGCACTCCACGTGATATTGTCCATTGAGAAACTAAAGTTGGGATCAAATTTGCAATAAAAAACTAATTTATGGGACTAAATTTGATTTTTTTAGAAGCATGGTGGAGAATTTTGAACACCCACTAAAGTGTGGGACATAAAAATATGTTTTCCTAGAAATGGCCATGCGCACTACACGTGACCTTTTCCATCGAGAAACTAAAGTAGGGATCAAAATTTGCAATAAAAACTAATTTATGGGACTAAATTTGATTTTTTAGAAGCATGGTAGAGAATTTTGAATAACCACTAAAGCGTGGGACATAAAAATATTTTTTCCTAGAAACTATGTTTCAATAGGGAAAGGTCTTAAGCACCTTCATCACCTCATGTTTAACAATTAGTTTTTTTGTAGAAATGTTTACCCTATAAAAATGTTACTCTACATAGACATAAGATGAACTGAAAAAATAAAAAGGATAATTATATTTTTAATCCTTTATATTTGCTACTAATTCAATTTAGTTTCTTTGTTCAGCAGTGGATAATCTTCTAATGCTATAGCTTTGATTACAGAATAAAACTTTTCGATATCTGGGAAAATGCCGTGCGATATTTTAGACGTCGTCTATACGATTCACGTGCTAACAAAGGCATATATGACATCTACCAAGGGAGATGTAATTTAGCAAGTATTAGGATTTAGCAGAGTACTTTCCAAATGAAGTTGCATAGGAAAGTAAAGTACAATGTCATCTTATTATTATTTTTATTTCATTTCCTATATGACAACTAAGGTTAGACAAATGAGATCTTATTGAAGGGGCAACACAAAGGAAGTGAGAAAGTACTTAATGTGCATTCAAGGTGAGCAACAATGTTTTTAAGTTTTTTCAATTTTCGTATTTCAACCATCAATTGTAATTTACTTCTTTACTGTTTTCCTGGAATGAAATTTGTGGTACTTGGACAAAGAACTTGTCCTTTTTTTAATAATCTATATATGTAGTAACCATCTCATCAAATACTTAAATGGAAAATGATATTTGTATTGATTGTCCCTAAAACATGTATACTTTACTCTCAAGCACTATGTTGCGAAATTCATGAACGCAAGTGCACGTTATCGTATACAAGTAATAAAGTAATGAATAAATTATCATTCCCACCAAAATTGTTGAATTATTAAGTACCAAAATTTTGTTAACTCTAATTTTATTTGAATAAACGAAAGTGAGTGTTTATGTTTATGATTACAAACTAAATTTAATTAAACTAAACAAATAATCAAAATCAACTAATGATAAAATTCAATAACTTAAAAAGCCTAGGGTTATTGATTTTACAATAATTAATCCCAAGTGATAGTCGAGAATCTCTAAATTATCTACTAGCCTCTCCCAAGGTCTAATGAAAATATCATCAATTGCTAACCCACTATATTCCTATGTGAATTACAACAATCAACAATTCATTAGGTTTTATGAATTTCAAACAAGATTACACAAACCATGTAAGTATATTCCTATCTTACATGCATTTTATGATTTTCTACACATAGAATTTGACACATATATCACCTCCTAGGTCAATATGATTATCAAATCATTCAATTAGTGGTCAAGTAATTAAAAGAATTAAGAACAATGTAGAAAACTCAACTTGAAAATAAATCAATAATTGAATTGATACAAATATTCAAAACATCATAATTAAATTACCCTACAACCCTAGAAAAATAAATTAGCTCATGATGAAAATAAAATAAAAATTAACAACATTCATACACATAATAATGAAAGAAAGAAAGAGGACAATGAAATGAAACTAGAAAGAGGATGAATTCCTTCCTTGTTGATGTCTTCTTCACAAATAATGGAAGAATTCTCCTATTCTTCTTCTCATCTCCTTCTTGTTTCTGGCTTGTTTTCACTCTTCTCCTCTCTTTCTCTCTCTCAAAATCTGAAATGGAGGCTCTTGGGATCTTAAAAATCAGATGGAGAAGAGGGCAACTATTATTTGTCATCGGACATCCACTGAACAATATGAAAGAGGCACTTGATCCCATGTCGGATTATGCTCACTATACTTTTCTTTGGGGATCACCTACACTTTTAGAGCATACAAAGGCATGGCATAATAAACACTTATTTTTGGATCCCGGTTGAGCAAGGAAGAAATTCGGCTAAAGACTATAAATCAAGTGCTTCTTGGGAGGCAACCCAAGTGTTTTAAATTTTCTTTTATTTTTATTATTTAGTTTGTTTAATGTTAATTTAGTTATTTTAGTCTGATGATTTTTTTTTTGTTTGTTTTTCATTTTAGGATCCAACTCAAGTTTGGGGAAGGATTTGTAAAATAAGGAGTGATATACCACCAACTAATGAATGCACATTCATCACTATTCTAGAAGAGAATGATGATTAAGTTGATGAGAACTAATACAATTCAGGGAAGTTTTCTATACCTTATCTTGCTTTATTTAACATTGAGGACATTGTTAGTTCTAAGTTTGGGGATGGATATATGTGTTTCATTTGATTTTTGTTTATTATAGCTTTTGGAATTGATTAATGTCGTTCTTATGTATGTGCTTGACTCTTGTAGAAATTTTTATTTTTTTTTTATAAATCCTTTGACATATTGAGCACATAGCCTTGAACATTTTGATTTTTTTGCTTACTTAGAAAAAGTTTATGTAAACTCGATATTTTTTTTGCGATTTTATATAATTCTCAAACTTGTTTGATTATCACTCGAGGCGAAATCCTAGGCTACATAACATTAGGAAAGTGATTTAGGCCATTTTTGGACTGTTTGAGCCTTTCAAACCACCCTGTTATAATGCATAATCCTTAGTGTCCCCCAATTGAGCCTATTGAGCCATTTTCTTTGTGACCCTACAAATCAACCGCAACCATTGAATTACTGTTTTTCTTATCTTACATATTACCCCACACTCAGGTCATTGCTATTCTAGTAACATGATTTTGAGCATTGAAAGTGGTTTGAAAAAAAATAAAAAAAATGGCAAATGAGAGGTGTTGATTTGTACAAAATTCTAAAAAAAAAAAAAAAATAAATATGAGAAAAGAGTGCAACACCTATTATTCATAACAACAAATAAGTTGGGGGGTGTAGCACTTCAAAAAAAATGTGAAAAAGGGAGTTAAATGAATAAAGTGGTGTAACAAATCAAAAGAAGAAAGGTTCGTGAAGGTGTGAGACGAAAATATGGTAGTACTCACCAACAAGGTTATAGAATAGTTGTGTGCTATGAGTAATTTGAGCCACTATATTGTCTTTTATCCTACCATTACCTTAGCCACACATTACAAGCTTTCAAAGTGCTAATGATCTTTGATGTTGTGTTAAGTGTACATTAGTGGAGAGTGACATAAAAAACAAGCCTATGGAATTCAACAATACATAAATAAGAGATCAATAATTTTATTGAGTTTGCATAAACCAATTTGAGTGGCAAAAGTTAGATGTAAGAGGCTACACACACACACATTCAAAGGATTTAAAGATGGGTGAATTTGACACTGGAGTTGAAATCATGCATTTTGATGATATTTTTTGAGATTTCTTGAGTTATAATCTCACAACATTTTTCGAAGCTTATTCGGTTAGTAGTTTGTGATCATCACTTGTTATTTTACTTGTTTTATTTCTTTCTTTTGCTTGAGGACTAGAAAAATATTAAGTTTGGGGGTATTTGATGAGTAGATTTTATATCCATTAATTAAGTACCATTTACTTAAGTTTTTGATTAGTTTTTGAGATTTTTGTGAGTTTTATTATCGTTTTTAGTTTTTATTTTTTAGATTTGAAGATTAAAGAAGAATGTCAGTTAAATGTAATAAAATCTACATTTATATTACATTTTTCGAAAGAAAAAAAAATCGACCCGTGAACAACAGCGCCTAGGCACTGCCGCTACTGGAAAATAAGGTTAGTCAAGAATGTACAGTGCCTAGGTGCTGTCAGGCTGACAAGTAAGGGCAAAATCATCATTTTGCCCTCTTTAGGGCATCTCACATATGATTTTTTAATAATTCAAAAGCCTCAAAGAGTCAATAAATCATATTTTTAGAGAGGGAGAGAAGAGAAAACAAGCCAAGAAAGAAGAAGAAAGAAGAAGAAGAGGAGGAGAGAATTCTTCCAAGATTTGAAAAGAAGACATCTATAAGGGAAGAAACTCATCCTCTTCTAAGTTTTATTTCATTTTCCTCTTTTTCTCATTAATTATGTTAATGGATATTGTTAAATTATCTTTCATTTTTATCATCATGAATTAATTTATTTTTTTAGGGTTGTGATGTAATCTAATTAAGATGTTTTGAATATTTGTATCAATTCAATTCTTGATTTATTTTTCAAGTTGAGTTTTCTACATGGTTCTTAATGCTTTTAATTACTTGGCCACTAATTGAATAATTTGCCAATCATATTAATCCGAGAGGTGATATATGTGTTTAGTTCTATGTGTAAAAAACCATAAATTGCATATAAGATAGAAATATACTTGCATGGTTTGTGTAGTCTTGATAGAGATCCATAAAACCTAATAAATTGTTGATTGTTGTAATTCACATAGGAATATAGTGGGTTAGCAATTGATGATATTTTCCTTAGACCTTGGGATAGGCTAGTGGATAATTTAGGGATTCTTGACTATCACTTGAGAATTAAATTGAGATTGATGAGATAAATTATTCAATTTGGATTAATTATGGTGAAATCACAACCTTAGGCTTTTTAGTTATTGAAATTCATCTTTAATTACTTTTTTATTATTAGTTTAATTTAGTTCGTAATCATCAACATAATCTTGAGTTTATTAAAAAAAATTAGAGTTAACATAATTTTGTTACTTAATAAACAACAGTCCTCGAGGGAACGATACTTACTTATCACTTTATTACTTGTTAACAACAACGTGCACTTGCATTCACTAAAATCCGCAACAATAAGCATAGCGAGCATAATCCGACATGGGATCAGGTGCCTTTTGTACATTGATGAGTGCATGCCCGATGACCAAAAATAATTCTCTTTGTGTTAAATAGATGTCTTTGTCCTTTTCAATTTTGGGGAGGATGAAATATATATGGATAATAGATTTGTCAACATTATCAAATACACCTTTATTTTCCATCATAAAATGCTTTAATGAGCAATCTACCAACTTGCGATCCTTCAATTCATACTTGTGCGATGAGATCCCCATATCATCATCCACAACATTTGATATAGGTTTGTTATTTTGTAGAAGATGGGGATAAGAAACTTCAAGTGATGACTTTTGAGATGTGCTTGGTTGAACATTTTCTTGATCTTCTCTATTCTCCACTAGAGATATTTGTGTTGATACCTCTTGTTCATCCTTCATTAGTTTTTTAATCCATAAGAGAGTTTCAATCCCTTCATCATTAGCAAATAACATCCCAATATTCTTCTCTTTTCTCCGCTAGAGGTATTTGTATTGATACATCTTGTTCATCCTTCATCAGTTTTTCAATCCACAAGATAGTTTCAATCTTTTCATCACTTAGCAAATTAGCATCACAATGTTCTTCACCCTCTCCATTTGCCTTAGTTGTGTAAGGCAAAATCTATTGTGATGGATTACTAGGTTGAGTTTGCAACAAGATTTAGTCTGTAGTACGTTTGAATTGAGCTAAAGTTTCTTCAAGACTTCACTTATTCTCTAATGGTGGGTAACTAGGTGCATTCTAATCATATTCTCATCATTTCTCCATGAAGCATTGGAATGATTTGGCCATCCTTGATGATAAGTGTAGGAGAAAGGATAATTTTGTTGCTAGTTGTAACTCCACCCATATTCAGCATGCTTAATGTATGGTGGTGCAAATTGATTGATCTCTTGGTATTGTGTACTTGCATGAAAACTACCATATGACTCACGTACCTTGAATAGTGAATGATTAGCATTTGTTGCAAAATATTTCTCCATCTCTTTTGAAAGTGTTTCTACTTGAGCACCCAATGCATTAATGATATCTACTCAATTTATTTTAGAGGCCTGAGCTGAAGCTTAATTTGTCATGTCATATTCAGTTGGTCAATAGTATGAATTATATGTCATCTCGTCTACCACTTTTTGCTCATTTCTCACACACAAGAAAAATACCTGTGATTATAAACAAGGACATACTCAAATAGTGAAAGAAAAATAAAAATAAGAGAAAGGATAAATATATATATATATACAAAAAAAATTCTAATTAAAATCAGAGTTACTAAGAGTATTGATATTAACAAAACAAAACAATCCCGACAACAACGCCCAAAACTTGTTGCAAAAAATCGTGAACACAAGTGCACGTTAATTGTATACAAGTATAAATTGATGAATAAATTATCATTTTGATTATAAAATAAATTTAATAAGACTAAAAAAATAATCAAAATCAACTAAATATAAAATTCAATAACTTAAAAAGCCTAGGGTTATGATTTTACCATAATTAATCCAGATTGAGTAATTTATCTCATCAATTTTAATTTATTCTCAAGTGATAGTCGAGAATTCCTAAATTATCCACTAGCCTCTCCCAAAGTCTAATGAAAATATCATCAATTGTTAACCCACTATATTCCTATGTGAATTACAAAAATCAACAATTCATTAAGTTTTATGGATCTCAAACAAGACTACACAAACCATGTAAGTATATTCATATCTTACATGCAATTTATGATTTTCTACACATAAAACTTGAAACATATATCACCTCCCAGGTCAATATGACTATCAAATTATTCAATTAGTGGCCAAGTAATTAAAAGAATTAAGAACAATATAGAAAACTCAACTTGAAAATAAATCAAGAATTAAATTGATACAAATATTCAAAACATCATAATTAGATTACCTCACAACCCTAAAAAGATAAATTAACTCGTGATGAAAATAAAATAAAAATTAACATCAGTCATACACATAATAATGAGAAAGAAATAGGACAATGAAATGAAACTAGAAAGAGGATGAATTCCTTCCCTTGTTGATGTCTTCTTCACAAATAATGGAAGAATTCTCCTCTTCTTCTCCTCTTCTTCTTGTTTCTTGGCTTGTTTTCACTCTTTTTCTCTCTTCCTCTCTCTCAAAATCTCAAATTGGGATCTTAAAATTAGATGGAGATGCCCTAAAGAGGAAAAAATGATAATTTTGTCCTTAGTTGTCCGCTAGGCGCTGTTCATTTGTCCAAGGCAGTGCCTGCAGTACCTAGGTGCTGCACTTGCTGCCCAAAATCTGTGTCTGCAGCACCTATAACCTCTTTTAACTAATTTTTCACCACTTTCAAGGCCAAACTCCTTTTTTGTGTCTTCATATAAAATTATATCACTATGTCTTAGATTTCTATATCTTCATGAAGCAGATCATTATGACATCTGTGGAGGGAATTTTTCCTAAAATACCAAGATGTGTCATACCACAAATTTTCAGTCAGGTGCATACTATTTAAACTGTTGTTTTCTCATTGAAATAGAAAGAATTGAATCTCATGGTAAACATAAAAGGTATAGATATACCTCTTGGCTTTCTACTGGTTCAAGAAACAAGTCAAAATGGTATTTATGATTGAAATGCGAACACTGCCCTCAATAACACCAAAAAATAGATTATTCTAAATTTTAACTAAGTTTTTATGTTTATTTCCATTTCTTCTCATTTTGCTATTACCTACAATATTTCCACCTAAATGCATAAAAATAACATAAATACTCAAAAAACTAATCAAAAAGTTAAGCAATGGTACTCAATTAATGGGTATAAAAATCCACTTGTCATACTAAAAAAATAAATTACTGAGTTTCATCAAGCTTTTGTATTAGCAGGAGAGACAACATAGACTCACAATTGTGGATAAGTACTTGTTGATAATCTAAGTAGTATTTTCTCCTCAAATGTTGAACACAAAACATAAGCCTAAGGTTTTTGTTCTCTTCATTTTTCAGGATAGTAAGAAGTGTTAGCATTTGTTCATGCGAAATTCTTGACACTTAGAATCTATTAAAATACAATCTATTTGATAAATGATACAAAAAAAATATATAACTATACAAAAAATTTAGAAAATGTAGTTGGTCAGTACTAATATAAACTCGTGAATTCATTTCAGTGAAATTGATGGTGTATAAAGTGCACCAAAAATTAGTAATATGTTGGCCCTGAACAAAGAACATGACGACCATTATAAGATCAAGCACATGTATTAATTACACGTACGCTGGATATACACAGAAGGTAGATAAAGGATGTTTAAATTTATCTTTTTTTACAAAGAAAAGTCTCAATTAACATATACAAAGTTACTATCAAAATATCAACATTGATTTCCAACCAAAAATCGTGACAAAATATAGGATATAACTACAAACCATTTTCCTAATACAAATTTTAAGCATATGGTCCTATCACTTCTTGCTTGAAAAGTAGATCCTAAACAAGTCTCTTGTTTGAGTCTCCTTCTAACAAATTGGGCATTTTATTTATTAGCTAGTGCAACCATAATACACCTTTTGCAAAAGATGTGGCCACACTTTGAGGGTATTTGGCTAAGGTAATAAGATCTTCAAAATATCTTATAAGGGTATTTGTGAAAGATCTTATAAGATCCAAAAAATATTGTTTAAGAGTTTCTAAACTCCTAAAAAAAGTAACTCCACCCCAACTTATTTTTAAAATAAGATTTATTTGAACAAACTATTTTAATTTTGATAATTTTAACTATAAAATTGTCATTACTAATATATTAAAACCTCCATGATCTTATGTTTAGCCAAACACCCTCTTTGTTTACATTTCATCCACCACTTCTCCATGCAAATTGGGAAAGTAAGAGTTGGCACTCTTTCTTGTTGCTTGGGTTGTGAGGCTTAAGGGACATCTTCATTCTTAAATGAGATAAATCAAATATAGGCATCAACTATCCATCATATGTTTATTGATATTTAAATTGAAGCTAACTGGAGTTCTAAACTAATAAATGATCAACTCTAACTATTTCAAATGGTATAAAGTAGAAAATATTTGACTAGCAACTTTTTCATGATTTCAAAGAACATAAGTCTTGTAGATTTAGTTGCTACCAAAAATGTTATTTATTCTCTAGGAAATACAACTATAGCTAAAATCTGCATGATCTAGTTCCTACCACGATAATTTTTAAAACAAGAGATAGTGGTATGAAAATGAGATACATAGTTTCAAAGTTGTCATAGATTTATTTTCCACCACATTTAATATGCATATCTCATGAGGTCTAGCTAAATACAATGTATATGTCATAAATTTTGAAATTTCTTTACATTGATAGATGTGATTCTATTTAATTAAGTGAGAAGAGTTGGAACATACTATGTGCCAACCATTAATGTTATAAAGTTATATAATAAAATTTGAAAGTACTATTACATTCTGAATTGGAATTTTTAAAGCGAGTTATTTTTTGGTAAAGTTTGTGCTAGCACGCAACAAATTGAATACATGCTTATGATGAAATAATATATTTAGATATATGATGTCAACACATTACCAAATATTACTCAATTAATTTGAATAATGCGATAGTCCAAACAAATAACCAAAATAAATTTCTCTAGTGTTAAACATATTTGTGAGCAGAAAAGTAACTTATTATCTTTTATAGCTTTCACTTAAGTGAAAATAATTATTTAACTTCATTGCTTGACTATAAAATTTGTTAAGCAATGCATCTTCCAAGACCAAGCCCTACTATTGATTATGATAAGTGCATATTTTGACATATTTTTATATCAAATCCTTTATACTTTTCTTGCTTTATTCTTGTTAATATTTTTGTTTTATTAATGTTTTGTGTTAGGGAATAAATGGAAGCATGTTTTCAGACTTGTACAGGTTTTGTAATTTGAGCATAACTTCATGATCAAAAGCTCTATGGACCTGAAGCTTGTTTCATTTGAAAGCCAAGAGATAGAGGTACAACTTTATGTTGGAGGCTCAGCCCAATTCAGTCTTGATGATAGCAAAAATTCATCCAAGTAATTACACAAATGGATCACCAAAATTCAGATCAGAGTTCAGCCAGTATTGACTTATTTTACCAATTCGGTTATATATCTTGAGCCCAAATTTATTTTGGTCTGAAATTCGGATATGTTATACCCAAGAGGTAAATAAACAAGTTTGCTGAAGACAAGATGGTGTGAAAATGTTGAAATGGTAAAACCATAGGCTGCAAGTTGCTGCTGATGTTACAGGGCGGCTCTTGGACATGACTCGGTAATTTGACCATATCTCCTTCATCTGATCGCCAAATTTGACTAAAGATATATGAAAATATATCAAGGTTGAAAGATCTACAATTTTTATTCTTTACGTATCTTCAAAACTCTGGATGTATCTGACCGAAAAATGTAATTCAATTCAGAGTGGTTGAGAAATTTGTGTAACAACTTACCAACTCTTGGCAACTAGCATACCACTTGATTAACCCCTCCATTATTTGTTTGGCCTCTAGCTTACTCCAAGTACTATAAATAGGCCATGTATTCAGCTTGTAAGAGGAGGGGGGTAGAGGGTTTCTTTAGGCTAAGTTATCTAGTTTGTATGTTTTCTAGTATTGTAAGTTTTCTAGTAGTAATAGAAATGCATTCTCTAGCTTCTCTTATATTTTTAGTCTTTGTTACTTTTTATTATGTCTTTCTAAATTTTATTTTGCTGAGGAAAAAGGGTGAATCTCTTGATGGAGGAAGATAAATGGTTATAAGGGTAGAAATTGTTTAAGTATGTTGTATTATTATTATTATTTTGATCTAAACCCTACTTATTTTTTGTGGTGATTCTTGATTTATGTATCTCCAATGGCACAACAAATACTTGGGTTCATTTATTTAGCTTATTGTACGTTTTTACCCACAGACTGCTAATGTGAAACCTTGATTTGTTGTTGACGAAAGAGTATATAAATGCTTGATCCCATAAATAAGTGTTGGCGTTAAGAGATAATTTGCAATAGTAAGAGAATATCATGATTACCTTATTGCATGAGTTACTTCATAATATCTTCCCATTGGAACCTTCATTATGTATGGATTCCAATTGTGGCAATTAATAGAGGTAAAAAGATAAATAACCATTTATCTATCCAAAACTCAAGAGTGGATCCTAATCCTCAGTACTTTTATTACTTCGGTTTTTTCTTTAGCTACATCATACATTAATTGTTCATATATTTTTGATTCACATAAACTCCATCTTTTTATAAATATAAACTTGAATTCTTCAAACAACTTCCCTGTGGATCGACCTCGGACTCACGAGAAAATTATTACTTACTACACCTGCACTTGGTTTGCAACCTTAAAGTTGTAGAAAGTTTTTGGCGCCGCTGCCGGGGAAGGCAAGGTAAGTATTCAGGTTTGTTAATTTTTTCCTTTGTAAATATAGTTTGTTTATTTTCTTTATGGATATATGGTTATATGGTATCGTAGTCATAATTCTCGACGTTTAGTAAGAAATAATTCCGAAACTTTGTTTGAAACTTTATTTGAATCATCTCACACACACTTCCACCATGGCTGAAAATGAAAGTGTCCAGGATGAAAATGAGAATCAACAGGTGCGTACCATACGTTATTACTTGCAACCTCCTCGAAATTCTTCTCCTTCTTGTTTCATTTTTCCTCTAAATGCAAATAATTTTCGATTCAAGTCAGGTATGATCCCTTTACTTCCTAATTTCCATGGTTTAGACTCTGAAAGTCCTTACTTGCATTTAAAGAATTTGATGAAGTATGTGCCACTTTTGATGATCAAACTTGCACAAATGAGATTGTTAAGCTCAAATTATTTCCTTTCTCTTTAAAAGATAAAGCAAAAATTGGCTTAATTCGTTAAAACCTAGGTCAATTGGTACTGGCAAGAAATGCAAGCTGAAATTCTTAAAAAAATTCTTTCCAACTCATAAAACTAATGCTTTGAAAAGACAAATTCAAAATTTTTCTCAAATTCGAATGAAGTTTTCTTTCAATGTTGGGAAAGATTTAAAGATTTGTTGAATTCATGCCCACATCATGGTTTTGAAAAATGGCGCTTAATTAGTTCTTTTATGAAGGTTTAACTTCTGAAACAAAACAATTTGTTGAAACAATGTGTAATGGTGAGTTTCTTGATAAGGAACCTGATGAAGCCCTAGAATACCTAGATCATTTGGCAGAAAACTCTCAATCATGGCATAGTGTTAATTTCTTCCGAAGTTCTATTAGATCTAATCTTGCTAATAGTAATAAAGGAAATATTACCTTAGTCAAGAAGATGATCTAAATGCTAGACTTGCTAGTTTAACAAGAAAAGTTGAAGCCATGGAACTTAAGAAAGTAAAGGAAATCAAATCTGTGCAAGAGGAAGAAGTTATTAGCAATTGTGAACTTTGGGGGCACTCCACCAATGAATGTCCAAACCTTCCAGTACAAGCAAATTTTATGAACACATTCAAAAAGCCTTTCCATTCTCCATATTCTGAAACTTACAATCCACAATGGAGAAATCATCCCAATTTCAGTTGGCGAGATGATAACACTGCCCAACCACCGCATTCACAAAAACCACAAAACTTTCATTCTTATCCACCTCCACATACAAAATCCATTGAGGAGACTTTGCAAGCATTTATGCATGAACAAACAAACATCAATAATCAGACTTCACAAGCTATCAATGAGATCAAAAGCACACTTTCAACACTGACAACTTCTTTGCGTACTTATGAAAAAGATAAATTTCCTGCTCAACCTCACCTAATCCTTCTACTCAGTGTCATGTTTCTTCTTCAGGTGAAAATGCAGTCAAGGAGGCTAATTCAGTTACAACTCTTCGGAATGGAAAAGTTGTTGACAAGACTATTCATCCCAAGGAGAAAGTTTCTAATCCACCTCCAGAAATGAAAAATGAAAATAGTCTTGACGATGAAGGTAAGTTTGAAGAAGGTAAGCGTGAAAATGAAGAAAAAGAAAAATATTTACCTCCAGCACCCTTTCCTCAAAGATTGCAAAGCAACTCAGAAATTGAACTCAAATGCTGAAATTTTTTTAAAATTTTTAAACAAGTCAAGATTAATATTCCATTATTGGATGCAATCAAGCAAGTTCCACCTTATGCCAAATTTTTGAAAGATTTGTGTACAATCAAAAGAAAACATCATGTACAAAAGAAGGCATTTTTAACTGAAAGTGTTAGTTCAATCATTCAACAATTCACTCCACCCAAGTACAAAGATCCAGGTTGTCCAACCATTTCATGTATCATAGGAAACACTAGAATAGAGCGTGCTTTGCTTGATCTTGGTGCTAGTGTAAATCTTCTACCTTTCTCAGTTTATGAACAGTTAGGGAGAACTTAAAACAACTTCTGTTGTACTCCAATTACTGACCATTCGATTAAAGTTCCAAAGGGAATAGTAGAAGATGTGTTGGTACAAATTGACAAGTTTTTCTTTCCAGTTGATTTCATTGTTTTGGACACAGAGCCTGTTGCACAAACACATACACAAATTCCTATCATTTTGGGTCGTCCTTTTCTTGCAACGTCAAATGCTTTGATCAATTGTAGAAATGGTATTTTGAAGTTATCATTTGGAAATATGACTTTGGAACTAAATGTGTTTAATGTTTGTATGCAACCTGCAGAAGATGTCGAAGTACATGAAGTGGATTCAATTGAAGAACTTGTTCATGAATACTTTACTACCACTAACTCTTCAGATTCTTTGGAGACTTGTTTTGAAAGTGAAAGTATTTATAAAAAGAACACACTAATACTATCTCTGAATTTTTGCAGGTACAAGAAAAATATTTTTGGAAGCCAAGGTTCGAAGAACTTTCATCATCAACAGTAAAATCTATTCCATCAAGTATTAAAACTCCCGTGGTTGAATTGAAACCTTTGCCAGTTAATTTGAAATACTCTTTCTTGGGTGAGAATGAAACTTTTCCAGTAATAATTTCTTCCAAACTCAATGCATATCAAGAAGGTAAGTTGATCGAAACTCTGAAAATGCATAAGAATGCTTTAGGATGGACCATTGCTGATATTAAAGGTATTAATCCTTTCATTTGCACACATAACATCTATCTAGAGGAAAATGCTAAACGATCTAGAGAAATGCAACGAAGGCTAAATCCTAATATGAAAGAAGTAGTAAGAAATGAAGTCATTAAACTCTTAGATAATGGAATCATTTATTCTATTTCTGATAGCAAATGGGTAAGTCCGACTCAAGTTGTACCTAAGAAATCTGGAGTTACTGTAGTCAAGAATGAGAATGATGAATTAATTCCAACTAGGACTGTTACTGGTTGGCGAATGTGCATTGACTATAAAAAACTCAACTCAGTCACTAGAAAGGATCATTTTCCATTACCTTTCATGGATCAAATTTTAGAAAGAGTTGTAGGACACGAATTTTATTGCTTTTTAGATGGATATTCTGGATATAACCAAATTGCAATTGCACTTGAAGATCAAGAGAAAACAACTTTTACATGTCCTTTTGGTACTTTTGCATATCGAAGGATGCCTTGGATTATGTAATGCACCAGCTACATTCCAACGATGCATGCTTAGTATTTTTAGTGACATGGTTGAATGTTTTCTTGAAGTCTTCATGGATGATTTTTCTGTTTTTGGTAATTCATTTGATGATTGCTTATCTAATTTAGAAAAGGTTTTGATCAGGTGTGAAGAAAAGAATCTTGTGCTCAATTGGGAGAAATGTCACTTCATGGTAACAACTGGTATTGTTCTTGGACACATTATATCATCAGAAGGTATTGAGGTTGATAAATCTAAAATTGAGTTAATTGCCAATTTGCCAACACCAAAGACTGTGAAGGAGATTAGATCATTTTTAGGACATGCTGGTTTTTATAGAAGATTTATCAAAGATTTTAGTATAATATCTAAACCTTTGTGTAATCTTCTAACAAAAGATACTATTTTTGAATGGACTGAAAACTGTGAAAATGCTTTTGTTAAGCTTAAAAGCATGCTTACGTCTGCTCCAATCATGCAGCCTCCAGATTGGACTCTACCTTTTGAAATAATGTGTGATGCTAGTGATTATGCTGTTGGAGCTGTCTTGGGACAAAGAAAAGATAAAAACCATATGTTATTTACTATGCAAGTAAAACTTTAAATGGTGCTCAATTGAATTATACAACAACTGAAAAAGAATTACTTGTTGTAGTTTTTGCATTGGATAAATTTTGATCTTATCTTGTTGGCTCACCAATTGTTTTTTCAGTGATCATGCAGTTTGAAATATCTTTTGTCAAAAAAAGATGCTAAACCAAGACTGATTAGGTGGATTCTCTTACTCCAGGAATTTAATGTTACTATTCGAGATAAAAAGGAGTAGAGAATGCAGTAGCTGATCATTTGTCGAGACTTGTTTGTGATGACTCATTTCAAACCACACCTATTAATGACACTTTCCCTGATGAACAATTATTTAACGTTTCTATTTTACCTTGATTTGCTGACATTGTTAATTTTCTTGTAACAGGAAAGATGCCATCACATTGGAACTCTCAAGATAAAAAGAAGTTTTTGACTGAGGTTAAAAAATTTTATTGGGATGATCCATACCTATTCAAATATGTCCGGATCAAATCTTTCGAAGATGTGTGCCTGACAATGAGATAGGTAATATTGTCAAATTTTGTCATTCAGAAGCATGTGGTGGTCATTTTTCTGTAAAGAAAACTACTGCAAAAATCTTGCAATGTGGATTTTATTGGCCAACTCTTTTCAAAGATACTTACACTTTCTGCAAAAGTTGTGAAAATTGTCAAAAGTTAGGGTCCCTTTCAAAGAGAAATATGATGCCCCTACACCCTATCCTAGTGATTGAAATCTTTGACTGTTGGGCTATTGATTTTATGGCCATTCATTTATTATCATTTGGTTTTCTTTACATATTGGTTGCCATAGATTATGTTTCAAAATGGATCGAGGCAATTCCTTGTCGAAACAATGATCACAAAATAGTGAAAATTTTTGAAAGAAAATATTTTAAGTCGATTTGGAATTCCTAGATCTATTATCAGTGATGGGGAAAACATTTTTGTAACAAAGTTTTCGGAACTTTAATGAAGAAATATGGAATCATACATAAAGTTGCAACCCCTTATCATCCTCAGACAAATGGACAAGTTGAACTTGCAAATAGGGAGATAAAACAAATTTTGGAGAAAACAGTTAACCAAACGTAAAGATTGGTCTCTTAGACTTACCGATACACTTTGGGCATATAGAACTGCTTTCAAAACATCATTAGGCATGTCTCCTTATATGATAGTTTATGAAAAACCTTGTCATTTACCTGTTGAACTTGAACATAAAGCTTATTGGGCAATCAAAATGTTTAACTTCAACCTTGATGAAGTTTCAAAATTGCGCAAATTGCAAATCAATGAACTTGAAGAACTGAGAAATGATGCATATGAGAATTCTAAAATTTATAAAGCAAGAATCAAAGATTTTCATGATAATAAAATTTCAAGAAAAATATTTGAGGTTGGTCAAAAGGTTTTGCTTTATAATTCTCGATTGCATTTGTTTCCTAGAAAATTGAGATCAAGGTGGAGTGGTCCTTTTGTTGTAAAAAAAGTATATCCTTATGGGGCGATTGACATTGAGAATCCTAGAAATGGTAACATATTCAAAGTAAATGGACAAAGAGTTAAACCATTTCTAGAAAATCAATTTTCACAAGAGGAAATTTTTCTTTCTAACCCTTGTTATGATTAGTGTTGTATATATTTTTTTTATCTGACATTATTTTTTTCTTCTTTCTTCTTCTCTTTATTTTTTTATTTTTTCTTCCCGGTTAAATGGCGGATAACGGTACTCCGTGGCTATAAAAGTCGGACTTGTCAGTTTCCCAAACAACTGAAATCTTTGTACAAATTTTCTTTGTTTCTCATTCTCTTTTCTTGTTATTTTCAAAATGGGTGACATATTTCTAACTCTCAAGAAGCGATTTCCTTTTCTTCCTAAAAATGCAATTTTGAAAATTTATAAAATCAGGATTGAAAGATTGAGGATGCTTATGCACAAGGGCATTCCGGAGAACATACGATGGTTAATTGAAGCAAAGGTAAGGGCAGGTGAGTTTTCACATGAGTTTCCAGATTTGCTTACTAGATACATGTCTGATTTTGGTAAAAGCACATATTCAAAAAAACGAAGGGCGAAAAAAATGAAAGTTTGTCATATTTGTGTTAGATGGACTTGCAACACAAAGTGTCGTTCTTTAGGAATGGTCTCTAAAAATCGAGAAGATAAACTTAAATTCATTATGGATGGACTGAGTAAGGAGTCTTTAGATCACATTATATTGACTCTTGAGACGCATTCATGTGGATTGGTACAATGTGCAATTCTTGATTTATGGGATCGTTTTCGAAATGAATATGAGCTTTATAGTCTTGGGAATCTGACATTAAAAGACCCTGTTTGCCAGTTAATAAGAAAACTGGATGGGAAGCATATCCTCGACCCATAGAGGGCGTTTAAGCCGTTACTGGACGTAAAACCAGAGAAAGATGTGAGGCACAATCACAACTACATGTACATACACGTGGTAGTAGATAATTTTAAATTTCGTATGTGTCCTTATTTTCAACCTTTTTGACAAAAGAAAAAGACATGCAATAAATGTATTCCCTGTTCACACCTCAATAAATATCACCGTACTCACTCTATTTTTGCACAACTTATTTTCAAAAAAAAAAAAAAAAAAGAAAAAAAATGGAAGTTTCTTCAACTCCCAAATTTAATTCCATTTATGTTTTTTGTGGATCCAATCTAGGAAAAAATGGTGAGTTTATAGGGGCAGCCAATAATTTTGGTAGAACTTTAGCAGAAAGAAAAATTCATTTAGTGTATGGGGAGGCAGTTTGGGGTTAATGGGGAGTGTTGCCATTTCTGCTTATGTAGGAGGTGTCAAAGTTTTGGGAGTTATCCCAAAATGTTTAACAGTACAGAATATCACAGGTATGACCATTGGAGATGAGCTGAAAGTGTCACACATTCAGGACAGAATGCCTAATATGGTAAACAATGCGGATGCATTCATCATTCTACCTGGCGGTTTTGGTACACTGGAAGAATTATTCCAAATTGTCTCTTGGGCACAACTCAACATTCACCAAAAACTTATAGGTATTCTTAATGTTAATGGATTTTATGATGGTTTGCTATCTTTTGTAGATCATGCTGCGAAAAAAGGGTTTATTTCAACTTCTGCGAGAAGAATCATCATTTCTGCTCCAACACCTGACCAGCTGATTGATCAACTTCTAGCATATGTGCCAAAACCTGATCCAGTCTTGGCCAATGTGGATTGGTCCAATAGGAACAATGGTCGAAAATGCAAATTGAATTTGACTCTCAGTCTGTGATACTTATTGTTAATGATTTTATCTAATAGTATGTGTGTTTTTTTTGTTGTTTCAGCTTTATTAGCCGCATTTCAGGTGATATCTTTCAAACTTTACTTTCCTATCTATTTTTGACATTGGGGACAATGTCTCGATTAGGTTGGGGGAGGGATAATTGATATCATGACTTGTATATTTCAATGTGTGTTTTTTTTTAGTATTTAAAAAATATAATAAAAAAAAATAAAAAAAAATAAAAAAAATATAAATCAAGCGTATTTTTTTTCTGGGTCCGTTGAAAGCATGAAAAAAAGGTGGCTGAGTAAAGGGTAATTGTAACACTCTTGAGACGCATCCCTAATTTTTTGCATAATATAGCAGGTTTGTAAAGTTTTTAACAAGTGTTTGTGAATTACCAATATTTTTTTTGAGTCGTATAGGTTCTTCCAACTTCAATGATTAAAATTAAGCATGAATAATATGTTTAATTGATGATGGGTGTTGTTTTGGACTTTGATGTTGTTATTTGGTTAATATATTTTTGCGATAATTATACTCAAATTTTATTTTGCACAAATAGTTATGTTATTTAGTGTGAAGACAATCATGTCAAAATATATAGTTCTTATGCCCTTACTCTAATCATCACTTGAATCTTCAACATGTAGGGGTTGAGTATTAGAACTTTTACTTTTGGTCTGTCGAGGCGAACGACTGATAGTGCACCACTAGAAAAATGATTAAGGCATTAGGCTTTCTAGCACCATTGCCAAATCAGCTTGTTCCCTATATGATATTTAAAGAAAACATCCCCCTAGTAAACCACTTTGAGCCTTACAATAAATAAATATATTTTTTTTTTGTAACCATATCTTTTTACCTAGCCTAAATACACTATTATCCAACCCTTGTTCTAAAAATGATTGGAGTTTAAGAGACATTCAATTGAAAGCTTGACTTACAAAAGAAATTTAGGTTGGGATAGAAGATAAGTGTGGGGAGTTTCTCTTAAAAAAAAAAAAAAAAAGAAAAAAGAAAAAAAAAAGGGAAAAAAAAAAGAAAAAAACAATATAAAAAAAAAAAAAAAAAAGTTGCAAAGTGCTACAA
This sequence comes from Paulownia fortunei, assembly GCA_019321725.1. Classification (NCBI taxonomy): domain Eukaryota; kingdom Viridiplantae; phylum Streptophyta; class Magnoliopsida; order Lamiales; family Paulowniaceae; genus Paulownia; species Paulownia fortunei. The sequence goes on along the minus strand of CM033123.1, from coordinate 5,148,714 downwards.
GTTGCAACTAAAAATGAGATATTGCAAGATGAATAAGAGAGGTCCAATTCAATAACAATAGACTCCAGTGTGAAATTTGTGAAGTTGGAGAATTTTTCATCGATAAATTTTATGTCTCTAATTCCATGAAGTTTTTAGAACGTTTGTTGCATCCTATCCTTTTATTTCTTAACTACATCACCACCCTTTGGCCCCATTACAACCTTTGTTAAAGACCTTTTGATTTCGTGTGGTGCCTTCAGTGTAGTGGAGATTTGCACCAAAGGAAGAGCCTATGATGTTTAACTTTTCTGTTAAAGATTCGGTGATGGTTTTGTAAGGTTTTATGAGAATTCACTTATTTGAAACATGCATAGTTTCATCACTATTGACATTAACTGTCCACACACATACTTGAGTATGATTATTGTGGAAATGTATTGATTTTTGAATGACTAAGAGTTAAACTCAACACTTGTTTGATTTTATTTCCATATTACTTTGTTGCTTCATGAGAATAAAAGTTGGAAGATAGTTATTATAGGTGTTTGTAGGTATCACTGCTGGAAACCTTCACGAGACTATAACTCGTCCTCTATGGGCCACCTAAGGGTTTAAAGGCTTGTTGCATATGCTAAATGCAATCGTGTTTTCCTACGAAAGTGGATTAGTTTATGTTTGTTTTAAGCTTGCTCGAGGACAAGCAAGGTTAAGTGTGGGGGAATTTGATAAGTGCATATTTTGACATATTTTTATATCAAATCCTTTATACTTTTCTTGCTTTATTCTTGTCAATATTCTTGTTTTATTAATGTTTTGTGTTAGGGAATAAATGGAAGCATGTTTTCAGACTTGTACAGTTTTTGTAATTTGAGCATAACTTCATGATCAAAAAAGTTCTATGGACCTGAAGCTTGTTTCATTTGAAAGCCAAGAGATAGAGGTACAACTTTTATGTTGGAGGCTCAGCCCAATTCAGTCTTGATGATAGCAGAAAATTCATCCAAGTAATTACACAAAATGGATCACCAAAATTCAGATCAGAGTTCAGCCCAGTATTGACTTATTTTACCAATTCGGTTATATATCTTGAGCCCAAATTTATTTTGGTCTGAAATTTGGATATATTATACCCAAGAGGTAAATAAACAAGTTTTCTAAAGACAAGATGGTGTGAAAATGTGTTGAAATGGTAAAACCATAGGCTGCAAGTTGCTGCTGATGTTACATGGCGGCTCTTGGACATGACTCGGTAATTTGACCATATCTCCTTCATCCGATCGCCAAATTTGACTAAAGATATATGAAAATATATCAACGTTGAAATATCTACAATTTTTATTCTTTACGTATCTTCAAACTCTGGATGTATCTGACCGAAAAATATAATTCAATTCAGTGGTTGAGAAATTTGTGTAACAACTTACCAACTCTTGGCAACTAGCATACCACTTGATTAACCCCTCCATTATTTGTTTGGCCTCTAGCTTACTCCAAGTACTATAAATAGGCCATGTATTCAGCTTGTAAGAGGAGGGGGTAGAGGGTTTCTTTAGGCTAAGTTATCTAGTTTGTATGTTTTCTAGTATTGTAAGTTTTCTAGTAGTAATAGAAATGCATTCTCTAGTTTCTCTTATATTTTTAGTCTTTGTTACTTTTATTATGTCTTTCTAAATTTTATTTTGTTGAGGAAAAAGGGTGAATCTCTTGATGGAGGAAGATAAATGGTTATAAGGGTAGAAATTGTTTAAGTATGTTGTATTATTATTATTATTTTTGATCTAAACCCTACTTATTTTTGTGGTGATTCTTGATTTATGTATCTCCAATGGCACAACAAATACTTGGGTTCATTTAGCTTATTGTACGGTTTTACCCCACCGACTGCTAATGTGAAACCTTGATTTGTTGTTGACGAAAGAGTATATAAATGCTTGATCCCATAAATAAGTGTTGGCGTTAAGAGATAATTTGCAATAGTAAGAGAATATCATGATTACCTTATTGCATGAGTTACTTCATAATATCTTCCCATTGGAACCTTCATTATGTATGGATTCCAATTGTGGCAATTAATAGAGGTAAAAATAATAAATAACCATTTATCTATCCAAAACTCAATAGTGGATCCCTAATCCTCAGTACTTTTATTACTTCGGTTTTTTCTTTAGCTACATCATACATTAATTGTTCATATATTTTTTATTCACATAAACTCCATCTTTTTATAAATATAAACTTGAATTCTTCAAACAACTTCCCTGTGGATCGATCTCGGACTCATGAGAAATTTATTACTTACTACAACCTGCACTTGGGTTTGCAACCTTAAAGTTGTAGCAGATTAGATTCTATCCATATTAATATTTCATTCACAAAATAAGATGTGAGTATATTTTTGTGGAATGGTTTGCCTAACTTTATATTTATATAATAGCTTACGATGACTCTAAAGTTTGCACACATGTTCATTCCAATATATACCGTCTGAAAATAGTTGTCTAGAAGTTAAAAAGATCCTCTGGACCATAATTTAAGCTGCTACAAACGCAAGTTGAAGGGGCAACACAAGTGCAGTGGAAGAGTTCTTAATGTACATCAAATAAGCAACAATATTTTTAGGTTTCTTGAATTTTTATATTTAAGCCATCAATTGTGAGTTTCTACATTACTAAGTTTGCCTGAAATGAAAATTATGGTAACGAGACTCAAGACATCTCTTTTTTATACTATATATACACTGACCATCTCATTAAATACTTATATGGAAAATGATATTTGTATTAATTGTCTCTAAAACATGTTTACTTTATGCTAAAGCACTAAGAAATTAAATAACTGGGTTTCATCAAGCTCTTGTATTAATAGAAGCACAACATAGAATCACAATTGTGTATAAGTATTTGTTGATAATCAAAGTAGTACTTTCTCCTCAAATATTGGAAGCAAAACATAAGTTAAAGGAATTTGTTATCTTCAAAATTTCTGGATAGTGAGGTCATGTTCCCATTTATTTGTATGAAAGTTTTGACTCTTAGAACCTGATGAAACACAGTCCATCAGATAAATGACATGGTGAAGTTTAATGAATCAAGATCAACAAACACAAGAAATATACAAAAGATGAAGAAATAACTATAACAAAAATTATAAATATAGCTGAGTAGTACAAATATGAACTTATGAACATTTGAGTTAAATTGATGGTGAGTAAAGTGCAAAAAATTCCATAATATGGTGGCCTGGACCAAAGAACAAAACTATAATTACAAGATCAAGTACATGATTAAATATTGCATTACCCAATTAGCACGACACACATACATAGGATATGCACATGAGGTAGATAAATGTTGTTTAAGTTATTATTTTTTTTTTAGAAAAAAAAAGTCTCAATTAAATATACAAAGTTATTATAAAAATATCAACATTGATTTCCAACCAAAATGGTGACAAAACATAGGACACAACTAGAAACCATTTGCTAAAAGATGTTCACCTATAAAATGTACTGTTGAAAATGTTAAAGATATGGTCCTATCAGCTCTTGCTTGAAAGGTAGATCCTAAACAAGTCTCATGTTTTGAGCCTCTTTCTACAAATTGGGCATTTCTTTTCATTAACTAGTGTAGCCATAATACACCTTTTTACAGAAGAGGTGGCCACACCTTGTTGACATTTCTTCCACCACTTCTTCCATGCAAATTGGGAAAGTAAATGTTGGACTCTTTCTTGTTGCATGGGCAGTGAGGCTTGAGGGACATCTTCATCCATAAAAAGATAAATCATCTATAATCATTTAAAATAGAAGCTAATTATTGAATTTTGATTATTTGAGTTGGAAACTAGTAAATGAGAAACTCTAACTATTTCAAATGGTATAGAGTAGAAACATTTGACTAGAAACTTTTTCATGATCTCAAGCATATATAAGTCCTCTATTATTTAGTTGCTACCAAAAAAGTTATTCTCTATGGCATAAAACTATAGCTAAAAATTTACATGATCTAGTTCCTACCACGATAATTTTTTAAAACAGGAAATAGTGGTGTGAAATAGAGATACATATTTTTAAAGTTGTAATAGATTATTTTCCCACCATATTTAATATGTATATCACATGAGGTATAGCTAAAACCAATGTCATGCCCCGAACTCCAAGGCCGTGACAAGAGCCGCAAGCTCTATCCTAAAAGCCTGCCTCAATCTCAAGATAGTCCAACATGTAAGTATTAGTTATATCTCATATCATCATGAGTAAACAAATAAATATAAATGATCTACCAAATAAATTCTCAATCTTTACAATCATAAAATTCCGAATGCAATTTAATTCTCTAATGGCAAGAAAAACTCTTGTATAATAGATAAATCTAATATTCTAACTTAAACTCTAAATTGAAGCCAAAAAAAGAAATGTCAAATGAACTTCGATATAAATCCATGATGACAATACATTCTCAGTAATAGAATCCATTCGATCAACAAATTTTAAAATAATAAAATAAAAGTCTGAACTCCTTCCACTTCCTCGTATTCCAAGAGTTATTCTTTCAAGCTACTAAGTCTCAATATCTGAAAAATATTAATTGAATTATTAATAGAATCATGAGCACGACGACCCAGTAAATAACTCAAAGCTCAACTAGTTGGATCAATAAGTCAAAGATATTTATATAATTGATAAAATAAACAATCAAATAGAACCAATACCTGAATCATGTAAAAAAAACATAATACAAGACAGAAAACTAAATAACAACACCAAAGTAATTATATCCACCACACAAAACACCATATACAAAAATAACCTAGGTCACACGGCAGGCTTAACCCCCCTGTCTTGGGTCACGTGGTAGGCTTCACTCCCCTGTCTAAAAACTTTTGAGGTCTTGAGAAATAATTGGTTGAACTCTCTTTCATTCATTGATAATAGCATATTATATACATGTTTGCAATATCAAGTAAAGAAGGAAACAAATAATCTGTCTATCATTAATTTGCCTAAAACTAGAGAAATTCAAATAAAGAAGGAATCAAATAATCAACCTATCACTTATTGCCTAAATTACATAAAATAGCTAAAAATATAATCCATAATTGATGATATACAACTAGGCAACAATTGACTGCATTGTTTTCTTAATAGGCCCCCTCAAGATTCTCTAGGGAGAACGCCAATCTTGACACGAAGTTAGTCGAATCATTGACGAGAGAGTGGCTTGGTAAGGGCATTGGCTAGTTGATCTTCGAAAGAAATATGGGAAAATCGGATGTCACCATTTTGCACTTTTTTCTAGATAAAATAAGAATCTATGGCAATATGTTTCATTCAAGAATAGAAGATAGGATTTGCACATAGATATATAGCCCTAATATTGTCATAATAAACAGATGGTATCATAGGCACTTGAATTCTAAGCTCGTGTAATAAAGATTGTATCCATGTGATTTTAGTGATAATAGATGCAACGACATGATACTCTACTTTAGTCGAGGATCAAGCAATAGGACGGTGTTTCTTTGAGCTCCATGAAATTACATTATGACCAAGAAACACGACATGGGCACTTATAGAGATTCTATCATCAGTATTACTAGCCCAGGCGGCATCAGAGAAACCATGAAGTAACAAAGGAGTATCACGATGAAGAAACAGACCATCATGTACGGTACCTCACAAGTAACAGAGAAGGCATTTGGCAATAGCCCAATGCCAATTTGTAGGATGATGCATAAATTGAGATAGCCTATTGACAACAAAAGTAATGTCTGAACATATAAAGGATAAGTATTGGAGACCCCCAACAACGGAGCGAAATTATAGCATCCACTAAAGATCATCATGCAAACTAGGCACTTGATTTGGAGACATAGGTATAGTCACATCTTTGGTATTGGTCATGTGAGTCTTCTCTAATAGATCTTGTATATATTTATGTTGAGATAATAGAATACTATCTTTGGAGGAATCACTTCAACACCAAAGAAGTATGAAAGTACACCAAGATCTTTGATAGAAAATTTAGCAGCAAATTTAGTAGTGAAATCCCCAAGAAGACGATTATCATTACCTATGAGGATCAAATCATCCATATACACTAAAAGATACATTATGATATGCAAATGATTGTAGATAAATAAAGATGTATCCGATTTGGAACTGACAAACGAAATGGATAGGAGAAATTGATGGAGTTCATGATACCATGCCATTGGGGCTTATTTAAGACCATATAATTCTTTCTTGTGAAGACAAACATGTGTGGGATTATTTTTGTCATTGAAGCCAGGGGGTTAGATCATAAAGACATTTTTCATTAAATTCCCATAAAGAAAAGCATTGTTGACATCTAATTGTTTAAGTGGCTAGCCTTTTGAGAGTACAAAGCTGATGACAAGTCAAATTGTGGTTGGTTAGATGACTGGGCTAAAAGTTTCATGATAATCAATGCTAGGTCTTTGATGAAACCCTTTAGCAACAAGACCAACTTTGTACCATTCTATAGATCTATCAGGGTTTCGTTTGACAAAAAATACTCACTTAAAACCAAGTTTTGGGAATGATAGGAAGGAACAAGTGTCCAAGTTTTGTTATTTAGAAGTGAATTAAAGTCTTCAGACATGGTTGCACGCCACTCGGGTATTTTAGAGCTTGGGAGAGAGATGTGGGTTCAATTGAAGAGATTGGGGTGTGAAGGGTGGTGAGGCTTAATTTTGTGAGTGGTTTGTAGATGTGGTTTTTAGCTCTAGTGAGCATGGGATGAATATTTTAGGTTGATGTTGGTGCATGACTGGTGGGTGAGGACGTACCATGCAAGTTGCTTGAGAGATGATATTCTTGAGTGATTGTATTCTTATTAATTATCGGAGAGCTTACCTCTGAAAATATGGGTTTAGATGAAGGAATAGAGTGCTGAGTGGGAGAGAGAGAAGTGGAGAAAATTTGTGATGGATCATGTTGACCAGATTGGGTTAATGGGTTGGGCACACAATTGAAGGAAAGAGAGACAATAGGTAGTTGTGTATATATGGAAGAATCAAAATGGGAAGTGGAGAGAGTTTTTAGGGAATCTATATTAGATAGGTTCGTTAATGAGGATGAAATAGACGGTGGAGTTATTTTTGTCATTCATGGAATGTAACATCTGTTGGATGGGAAAGATGGAGAGATTGGGTAGAGAATGCAAAAATTAACTTGACAAAGGTGACGTGATGAGAGATAAAGATTTTTTTTTATAGTGGATTGTAACATTGATATGCACTTTGAGTGGATGCATAGTCAAGAAACACACATGGTTAGGACCTTGAATCAAGTTTGTGGGACCTATATGGACGTAGCCAAGGATAACAAAGACAACAAAAAGTTTTTAACTTGGTGTAATTAGGTAGAGTGCCAAATAACTTCTCTAAAGAATATTTCAAGGAGAGGGCTACTTTCGGCATGCAATTGAAAAAATAGGTTGAAGTAGTAAATGCATGGGACCAAAAAGTCTGAGGCATGTTGGCGTGATGAAGCAAGGTACGACCAATTTTGACTATATGACGATGACGTCGTTCTGAAAATCCATTGTGTTTAAGGGTGTGTGGTGAAGTGGTGAGTTGAGAGATGTCGTTAGAGGTAAGAAATGGCTTTAAAGAAATATATTCTCCACCATTGTTCGTATAAAGTGTGATTATTGAACGTTTGAAGTACTTTTCAACTAAAATATTAAAATGAACAATAATGTCACGAACACCAGGTTTTTTCTTAAGACTACAAAGCCAAATGTAGCAAGTGAAATGATCAACAAATATGATATAATATTTATAACCCTCATAGAAAATGATTGGGGATGTCCACACATCAGAATGCAATAACTCAAGAGGATGAGAACTTGTAGGTGATAATGGAGAAAATGGTAACTTATGAGTTTTATTACAGTGACATGAATTACATACAGAACTAGACACAATAGAAGCTGATAACAAAGATAAAATTTAACGTGAAACTAAATAACGCAGAATATTATAAGATGGATGACCAAGACGATGATGCTATTGGTTGATAGGAGCTTTTATTTATTGACGATGAATATGGCCACTCGTAAACACCATCTCTAGTTACTCCTTGCAGTTGTGTTGTCCCCATTCGAAGATCCTTCACATGAAAGGAAGATGGTAAGAATTTCACTTGATACATTGTTATTGGAGCAGAATTAAGTGAAAGATATAAGATTATTTTTCATTGAAGGAACACATAAAATATTATTTAAAATAAAGTTTTGGGAAGAATATGGTAGTGTGGTTGAACCGGTATGAGTGATTGCTAAGCCAATACCCTCCCAAATATGGATCTTCTTAGTGACAGAATATTCAGAATAAAGAGATAGGTTTTAAAGATTAGACGTAACATGGTGGGATGTGCCATAGTCCATAAGACAATCAGTTTCAAAAGGTGTTAGAGGAGAGGTAAGATAGGCTCGAGGAGTGACAAAGTGAGCTTGAGGTGAATAAGAACGATTCTTGATGTTGGGTTGTTGTCAATGGGAATATGTAAATATGGGACAATAAGGAGCAGAGTGGCCTGGGTTTTTGCAAAGTTGACACTTTTCTTGGTATAGATGTCCTTGTGAAGTAGAGGAGATAGATGGGTAAGGTGAGTATGAGGGTGTAATTGAAAAAGATAAGGATGAATGGTTTTTAGTAGTTGATAGGTGGGAGGCACGATTTTGGGATTGGTATTTAGGATATTCTGAAAGGGTTTTTGTGCTAGATTTGTAGAAGCGGGCATGTTTAGAATATTAGCGTTCTTTCTTGCTTCAGCTTGAGATGCACTTCAAAGTTGATAAAATTTTCATGCAACTCTTCTAAGATAATAGGATTTTCACGAACATGCATGGCCAAGGTCAGATTTTGGTAATCTTCATCAAGACTACCCAAAATCTTTAGTGCAAAATCATCATCATTGATAGGGTTATTGAGCATGGCGAGTTCGTCGGCGATGACTTTGGCGTGTTGCATGTATGTGCCTTTTGTGAAAACACAAAGATCTTCTTTTAATTGGTTGATGTGCCCTCATGAGGGTTTCACGTAGGTGTTGGCTAATATTCCAAGCTTGGCGTGATGTACGAGCAACAACAATAAAAAGAACAATATTTAGTGAAATAGAATGGCTATGGCACTCATTATTAGTTGATCCTATCGAGTCTGAAAGAGATATTCTAGATTTGGAGCTTTGCCATTGACATTAGCAATTGTTTTTGGAAAACATGGCTTGGATCCATCAATATATCCCATAAGGTCATAGCCTATGAGAATTGCATTAAATTGAAAACATCGTGATGAATAATTTGAGGAGGTAAGTTTAATAGAAATTTGTGTGGTTGTGTTATTGGAGATGAGAGATGAGGTATTATCAAAGAGATTAACAATAGTGAGGCAAAGAAGGGTTGGCCATTTGGAGAAAGAGGGGATCGAGACTCGTGTGAGTTTTATGGTACTAATACCAAAAAGAGGTTAGAGGTCTTGAGAAAATAATTAGCTTAACTCTTTTTCATTCATTGATAATAGTAGATTATGTACATATTTACAATATCAAATAAAGAAGGAAACAAATAATCTGCCTACTACTAATTTGCCTAAAACTAAAGAAAGTCAAATAAAGAAGGAATCAAATAACCAGCCTATCACTAATTGCCTAAATCACATAAATTAGCTAAGAATACAATCCATAATTGACGATATATAGTTAGGCAACAGTTGACTGCATTGTTTTCTTAATACTATCCTAGGTCACAAATCAACACTTAACCCCAATTGGTCTCGGTTACCCTGGCCTATTCCGGAATAGCCACTAATGCATATGGGTCTCAACAAGAGTCTCAAAACCAATGATTTCACAAAACCACATTTTTTAGCACTTCATTTTTAAAAACACATATACAAATGAATCACATTTATAAAGCCATTTTCATATTCAATATATAATATATAACTTGCTTGATCCACCCAAAAATGACAATTCTCAATGCAGATCAAAATACTTCATATACGATTTATACTCTACAAAAATGAAAGTCACTTACCTGAAATTCACCGAAATCTAAGATCTATTAAGGACTGCTAAATTTACTTCAAACACCCTCAAGCTGATCTACAATAATAATAAAAATCATGATAGAAGAATAATAGCTTATGAAATTAATCTTAAATTGATAGAAAAACTAAAATCAAGTTAATATGAAGTCTTACACTATAATATTGATTAATTAGTTCAATCACACGAAATCAATAAAACATTAACTATCACAAAGTTGAACTCACTCACCAAATCCACTCCAAATTTGTCTGATCGTCTCATCTAAATACTTTATGCTCAGCACTAACAAAATAAATAACCAAGTTTTGTCATTCTATTGTAGTAACAGAATGACAACATAGACTCACAATTGTGTATAAGTATTTGTTGCTCAATCTAAGTAGTACTTTTTCCACAAATGTTGGAAGCAAAACACTATTAGCTAAAGGTTTTTGTTTTCTTCAAATTTTCAGGTTAGTAATGACTTGATCCTATTTCTTTGTGTGAATGGTTTGACTCTTAGAATCTGAATAATGACAATCCCTTAGCTAAATGACATGATGAAGTTTAATGAATCAAGATAAATAAATACACGAATTATATGAAAGACGAAGAAATAACTATACAAAAATTTATAAATATAGTTGGGTAGTTATGAACTTATGAATTCATTTGAGTGAAATTGCTGGTGAGTAAAGTGCACCAAAAAGTTTTTTCTATTTTTTTTGAAGTATGTACTTTATAACTAATTATTGTAAGTAGCCATACTATTTTCGTAAAATGATCGAAGTTAAAATTATAGAACAATTCAAAGAAATGAAGAAAAGGGAAAAATGAAGAATTTACAATGTAATTTTAGATTCTTTCTTTGAACTTATTTATGTTGCAACTAGAGAGTAATATGAAGAGATACATGTGAGGGGTGATGTGGTGCCCAATTCATAAATAGAAGTTAGATCATGCATAATTTGAAGGGTTAAGTACAACCTAGTTTTGTAATAGTTACGAGGTTGAATTGAGGTATAACGTCGAGTTTGCCCTTCCAGCTCTTGTTTTCTATTGTATAAGCCTCTTAATATACATATATATATATATATTTGAAAAAATGAAACATTATTTTAGGACATTCTAATAAGAAAAGAAAAACATTATTTTATAAACATTATTTTATTCTAATAAGTAATAAATTTAGGTCAGGTGTAGTATATAAATTTGTTCTCACAATTGAGATAGGATCTTAGCGGTGGCAGCTCAACATTGATGAGGATTATAAAATTCAAATATAATTCAACTAAAAATTTACAAAATATCTCAACCAAAGAAAAAAAAAAGGCCAATTGTAAACAAAACTACATTTAGTAAACAAAATAATAAATGATTATCAATTATGCCATGAATTTTTCTTAGACACTATGAATTGTCGCGATGACTAACTTGGAAGGTGGATATTAGTTACATCATAGGCCATGACAGGTTGAGTACAACAAATAATATTAAAATTTTATGTTGGTAATGATGGATGTTCAAAAGAATAATATTTCAATAGATATTATATGTATCACAACTCTATAAACCCTCTTGTGCGGTTCAATATAAATAGATGCGCTATTTATTTATCAGAATCTACAGTCAAATTTAGGCAACCATTTGTCTCATTTCCACAATGTACATATATCAATTTTGAAACTATTTGAGTGCATAAACTCCTTGTACTTATGCAGCAAAATTATCAAGCATAGCTAATCTTGTAGCACAATGATTGTGACCTTCCATAATATCATTCCTAGCTAGAATTTGAAGAATGACACTTCATAATGCATCACAAATTTTCAATATTTTGATGCAACTGTAAAATTAGTTTTCTTTCAATTATATTCCTTCATTTGTACTAAATTTTTTTATGAAATCTAATTTAGAAATTTTAAATTTTTTTAATCTTTTTGGTTAGTTCATTCAATTTTCAATTAGAAATATCCCTAATTTAAGTCATATATCTAAAATTAAAGAAAGTATTTTTTCTAATGTTTAATAAATTAAAATCATCATTAATATTATTCATCAATTAAATTTACGAAAAAAAAATCAAATAAAGATTTTTAATTCCTTAAATTTCTTAATCTAAGAGGATAATGGTAATTTAGTCAAGAAATTATTAAGTCCTAACAATGTTGCTGTAATAATTAACTCTTTGGTTGTTTGGAATGTAAACTTTATGAAATGGATTTTCTGAATTGAATGGGTTTTTTTGAATATAAGAGTTTATTTTAAGGAGTTTTTAGTAATTTTTTCTTGATTTTTCAAAAAAAGTAAATACCTTGTAATGTTATTCAAGATACTAATTTTTCAAATTATGGATGCTTTTATCTGGTTACATTTACTTTTTTGATAAATTTAATATGGCAAAATGAAGTTTTCAACAATGGACTTTGAAGATTTTAGAATCATTTGAATAGCAACTTGAAACAATTTTTTGAGCTTTCGATTGCTTACAATGATTTAAATTTAAACCTGATTTATATATTTTTTTTTCATAATCTAACAAGAACTTGAGGATGTTTAGTTTCTAAAGAGAATTAAATCCCGACAATTTATAAATTTTAAGTTACTTGTGCTCAATCAATATTTATCGCCTTATTTTTATATATCAACATTTTTATCACCAAACTTTTCTTACACCTTTGCACATTGAAAAGGTAAAAATCAGAAAACTATGACCACTTAAAAACATTGTGAAAACTATAGAGTACAGACCAATAATTTAATTTTTTTATACAAAAGTAAGTTTCACTTTCCTTTAAAACAAAATTAAAATATATTGAATATTTAATCTGCAAATTCAGAAAAAAAAAATCAACACGCAATTACTGTATTAATTATAGGCTAAAAAGGAAATTAGCGTAATTTTGTTTAGATTTTATTAACTCAGCATAGCCTTTTTTTTTCTGCATCTTCCTCTCTCTAATGCTCACAAAATAGTTCAATACAATTGCAGTCTCTAGAAATATTTCAGCATCACAGCCTCTCTCCCAAAGTTTCATCTTAATTTCTCTCTCAAAAACGATTTGCAAAGGTATGTTTCTTTTTCAGTACTTTTTTTTTTTCAATGAGTATTTAATCTTTTTGATTCTTGAAATGATTCTTTAAAAGAAATAGAAGCTCTGGTTTTGTTGAGTTTATGATTTTGCAAGAATATTTCAGGTATTGATAAAGAATGTTTGTTTGTGTTTCTCCAATTTTTCAATTTTTAATCATTTTATTTTAAAATCATTGGTCACTCTAATGAATGGTTTTCGTCATTTTATGTGAACTTTTTGTGGAATTGGCCTTTACTCCATTTTAGTCCAATGTAATCCCCCAAAAAATGGTTCATGCCGTGCAACTTTATTTTGTATAACAAGTATAGAAATGTTAGCCATGAATGTTATAATCGTAAATAAGTAATAATGCAAGTGTTGGATTAAATTCATACTTTACTAATAAACACTTTCTTTAAATTAAAAAACATTAGAAATCTAGGGCTATATAGACTTACTCAAACATTCAACCACGATTTATGTGGTCAAATTTTAAGAGTTTTATAGGAAAATCTATTAATATAATGTCCTAACATAGTAATCTCCAAATTTTTTACTTCTATAAAAAGCAAAAATAAACCACAATTTGTTTCTAATATTTCTTTGTATGAATTTCATTTTGAAAATTTCATTTATGTCAATATCTTAGTCAAAAGTTGTCTAGAATATTTATGTCCACTAATTATTGTATAATTTACTTTGTGACTGTATCATTTTAGTTATCATAATAACACTATTGGGTTTTTCATTGAAAAAACACCCCCCAAAAAATAACGTTTTTGGTTCTTGGTTTGTACCTTTAGATGATGTGCAATTTGGACCTCAACAATCCACCCCATTCTGAAGATGTGAACACAAATTTGGAACTTGGGTTACCTTCTAGTCAATTGATGGCATATCAAAACGATGATGTAACAATAATCTCCCGTAGAAATTTTGAACTGGTAAAACTTTTTGTAATTTTACAGCAATTATTTAATTTAATTTTTTACTTCGTCATATAATTCTAAGTATTATTTCAGGCTGTCAGTAGGTCTAGAAGAAATCGAATGACAATGCAAATTCAAAGAAATCGAATGATAACGCAAATTCAAAGAAATCGAATGATGCAAATTCAATATGCAGAAGCTAGACCTCAGAGAGGCCACACAGGTTTTTCCATATCTGCCCCAATTTTATTTTTCTTATTTCAATTTTTGAGACTTAAAAAATATGTCTTTCCTCTGTTTGGAACTAAAAATTGAAATACTATGAGTAATGGTCACAACTATGTAGGATACTTTCGTATTGTGATTGTTGATCTTTCGAATATGTTTTATTTAGTATATAATTTAAGGGTGTTTGTTCATATTCAATAGTTACTTGATGAACTTATATATATTTTTAGATTTTCATATAAAACAACCAAAAGTAGGGGTGGAAAAAAAAAACAGGTTTGTTGTTTTCTATAGAAATAATAGCTATGGATTTTTTTTTTTCAAATTTACTACAGATATATTGTGACATTGGTGATAAAATACGTCAAGAAAAATCACAATTAAGGCTTTAGTGTTTAAATAAGTTAATTACAACTTCCATTGCCATGGTGATTGATGTGGTCGTTGACTTTTATTGTAACATGATAGGTTAATATTGCTATGCACTTTTCATTGTCACAACAATAGAAATTGCTATAGATTTTATAGTTAAAATAAGTTATGTATATAGATATTAGTATTCCATCCCATTGCTACCAAGTTGATATGGAACTCTCTTTGTAGTATAACAATTAAGTGTATCCACAATAATGAGTTTGAGACATAACTATTGAATCGGATCTCTATGATGACCATTTTTGTTGTATAGGCAACACATTTAGTAGCATCCGTGGCAAATATCCTTTGGTGGACCCTTGTTTTTGGTAGTTAGTTTACTGTTAATGATGAGATATCAAAGTTTGAATTCATTTTCTATACCAAGAGATAGTGCTAAATCTCCATTTTATGTTTCCTAGTTAATCAAAATTAGGACCTTCTATTTATATATTAGCATAGACGATGTCAATATGTTTGCCTAGGTATTGGGGCCTATATATTTTACTTTTGGAATACAACAATGAAACAAACAAAAAACACATACAATTTCTTTAATTTAAGTAGCTAACACCATAATGTGGAACTTGTCTTAGAGTAATAGTTCTACTTGGAGATGTGTGTTCATTGTTTTTTAGTCATGAATTTTCTAAGAAATGAGCAGTCTATTAAACTAAGTTTGGATCTTAGAATTTATGAGGCAAAACACTAGGAAAAATTATTTCCTTTTTCTAAATAATGTAACTTTATGCTTTACATTTAGAATTTTTGCTTTTTCTCACTCCAAGGTCCAGTAGACTTAATATCTTGCCTTTTCTTTTAATATGGATCTCAAACTATCAACTTTTATGCTTGCAGTGGGTTCGGATACTAATGCCGATCGACTTCGAACAATTCCCACAATACAAACAAATGATGGTGCTTATCACACTGCACAGAGAGAAAACTATGAATGAGTGAAGGTGTGATTATATAACTTGATAACTATTCTATAACATTTTCTTTATTATTACAAATCAAATTAGTTTTATTCTTGTCATCATTCTCTTAGCAATAATGTGATGAACTTTCTTGTCTTCATTTTTTTTAAGTTCAATTTTCACTTGACACAATAACATGAGTGTTCAACATAATGAGTATAGTGTTGCATGCATATTTAGTATAATGATCTCACAGATGATAATGAACCCAATCTTTCTTCTTCCCTTAATTATCTTGTATACAATGTTACTACGTGATGATGGCATCCATCATCTTGATTTTTGCTCATTTGCTCTAAGTTTTCAAGAAATTAAATGAAGGGATAACTAGCTACACGTTACAACCAATAATTTCAATACAAGAAGATATGGTTGCTGAAATGGAAACATTCATTCTAAATAATATATTTCCATCTCAACACAAAATTTAAGATGGAAACTTCAATGGAAAATTCTATATTTGAAGGCCCTATCTGTTATTTAGAGACGTTGCTATTTTGGATATAAATCCTTATCCAAATCCGTATGTAATACATCAATAATGTGTATTTAAATAATTATGTGCTTAATCCTTAACTATTATGTATGCCAATCCATCTATAAATCCGTCTCAAGAAATATCTCCAAATATGTCGACTTATTGTCTCTATTTTAGTCTCCAAATCCAAACCAAATTGATAACCTCCCTCATTAAAAACAATTCAATAAAAAAAATCATTAGACATACGTTGCTAAATGAAATAAATATTGTCAAACAATCACTTTAATTTAAGCTAATGACTTTATTTATTTTATTTTTGTGTATACTATAGATCATGTCTCACATTATTTTTTTATCTATAAATATTTTAATATGATAAAGACATCTAAAATATTGATCATTCTTATCTAACACGAACCATGGATTTTAAAGTTCTTATTTATAATTTATTTTTTTTCTATATAGATTCTCTATTTAATCTTAAATCACTATTTACTTTTGGAATCAAATTATCATTATGATTTTAAATAAACCTATCCAACATTCTCTTTATTTTGTTCTAATTTAGTTATATACATTGCTCCTATCTCTATCATACCTTCCATATAAAGCTATATCGAGATTCATTTTATAATTAATAATTTCTTATACATCATGTGTCGTATCCTATTTCACTTGTTTGCCAATCTAGCTATGAGCAAAATCTAATTTTGGGGTTCATTGCTCTATAAACTCATATTATAGGATATTCATGAAAAGGATTATAACATTCTTTCTTGAAATCAACCATCAATTTCCTTGTTCTAATTTAAGATGATCTCTAGTATATAATTTATTGCACAATCTAAATTTTGTGCCTTCATATTTATTCACAAGTTTCATTTGTTTTCTAATCTGCCTCATCTTAACCTAGGAAAGAGGAAACTCGAGTGATAAGCAATTAAGCTCAGAGAGTGCTAGTGTGTGCACATAGTGGTTATGCATGTACAGATAGCGTATTAATCTCACGATGCAAGATTTAAGCCTATTATAAATACGACCATA
Source organism: Paulownia fortunei (assembly GCA_019321725.1). Lineage (NCBI taxonomy): Eukaryota > Viridiplantae > Streptophyta > Magnoliopsida > Lamiales > Paulowniaceae > Paulownia > Paulownia fortunei. Next base: position 5,131,525 of record CM033123.1, on the reverse strand, counting down.
GTCAAGTACACAATAAAACAGTGATCATCACTAATAAAGAAATCATGTAACATATATCACTCAATCGATTGTGAGGGCAATAAAGGTGGCTCACACCGTATTAGCCCTTAGTGAAACACTAAAGTATTCTTATAGTCCTCACTACAATCTCATGATGTAAAACTTAGCTCTCACACTCTCAATTGAACTTTGTCAAGGAAGGAAATGGAATTACTATTGTTGATGTCAACACCGTCATAACACTACAACAAACATACCTTATCTCTCCTTGCAAGCTTTACTTCCTTGCTCGCATATCCAAAAAATATTCTAAACTTATGGCCTCGCCTGTCCTAGAGCATTCAGTCACAAGAGTAGAGGGCCTAGGATAGTGATTAGCGTGAACATTTAAAACTGACAAGCCCTCTGTTGCCCAATTGAATATAGTCCTATCTACCTCTCATTATTGGGCGCACTAACAATCATATCATGTCATATTTTCAAAGTAAGATAAAGTACCACACCCTCATTCCAAATATAACACATTATCACTGTCCAAGCACATTTTCAAAGTGACACAAAGTCTACACCTGAATGTCACATATAATCACATCATCACGATCCTAAAATGTGATAAATATGACGCATCAGTTATATGTGTAAACAAGAATGCAAAACTAAACATATGCATGTATCCTGATGCTATTTACAAGACTCCAACAAATATAATATTATTCTATATATAACAAGAAATTTAAGGCCCTATTTGCCTATTGTGCATGATAACACACAATCAGCCCAAATGTGTTGTTTTCTTTGTTTGAGAAATAGATTAGAGGAATGGAGGGCTTATAGCACACTATTGATCTGGATAGGAATTGTAACGACTCAATGTCATTCTTAATCACATTATTTTCCACCATCATCAACTCTTAGCCTAAGTGCTCAAGACAGGCAGTGGAAGGTGGTCATTCCTCAAAGCAGCACCGGCACCATCTGTGGCGACAGAAGAAGCAAGAACTACCATAGATGACAGTGGTGCAGGTTCTTGCATTAGTGAATGAACTAGCAATAGAACTTTAGAATGAACATATGTTAGAATGAACTAGTAAGAAAACTTTAGAATGAACATATGTTAGAATGAATTAGTAAGAAAACTTTAGAGTCATAGTAAACTATTATATGAATACAAAAGTAAGACAAACCATTTCATAAATCTACTCATGTTATTTTGTGAATGAAATAGTAATACAAATGAATCAAATTAATAACAGTGCTTGGAAGATGCACTACTTAACAAATTTTACAATCAAATAACGAAGTTAAACAATTTATTACCACGTAGGTGAAAGCTGTAAAAGATACTAAGTTAATTTCCTGCTCGCAAATATTTTTCTCACTCAAAGAAATTTAGTTATGTTATTATTAATTGTACTATCTCATTATTCAAGTTAATTGAAAAAAAATTGGTAATGTGTTGACATTTAGATTCTAAATTTAATATTTCATTGTGAGCATGTGTTCAATTGTTGGCATGCTAGCACAAACTTTACTAAAAAAAGTAATTCACTTAAAAACTTAAATTCATAATGTAATATTGCGTTTAAATATTATATATATGCTTCAAATATTAATGGTTGGCACATAATATGTTCCTAAAGAATCATATCCATCAATGTGAGAAATTACAAAATTTATGACAAATAGACTATTTCTAGCTAGACTACAAGCGATATGCATATTAAATGTGGTGAAAAAATAAATCTATAATGACTTTGAAACTATGTATCTCTTTCTGTCCATACTCTCTTGTTGAAAAGCTATTGTGGTAGGAACAAGATCAGGTGAAGTTTTAGCTATAGTTGTATGTCATTGAAAATAATATTTTTGGTGGTAACTAAATCTAAATAATATTCTTTTGAGATCATGAAAAAGTTGCATGTCGAATGTTTTCTACTTTATACCATTTGAATAGTTAGAGTTTCTTATTTGCTAGTTTACAACTCCAATAACCTAATTTTTTTATTAGCATCTTTTTTTGTAATAATAAACTATATGTTTTGCCGATAGCTGATGCTTATATTGATTTATCTCATTTAAGGATGAAGATGTTCCTCAAGCCTCACTCCACATGCCACAACAAAGAGTGCCAGCATATAGTTGCCCTATTTGCATGGAAGACGTGGTGGAAGAAACAGCAACAAAGTGTGGCCACGTTTTTTGCAAAAGGTGTATTATGGCTGCACTAGCTGATGTAAAGAAATGCCCAATTTGTCGAAGGAGGCTTAAGACAAGAGACTTGTTTAGGATCTACCTTTCAAGCAAGAGTTGAGAGGACATATCTTTAACATTTATATAAATATATTTTCTAGGCAAACACCTTCCAGCAAATGGTTTCTAGTTGTATCCTAAATTTTGGCCCCATTTTGGTTGGACATATTGTTGATTAACTTATTAAGTTGGTGCTAAATTTCTTAAATTGATAAATAATGAAAACATTTTATATTTATTTTTTTTGTTAGAAATTCTATTTTGATTAAGCATTTTATTATGTTAGTAGATCACATGTAAAATAACTTAATGTATGTTTGTTTTCATTTTCTGAAAATATTTTTGTGTTTTCAGCAAAACATGTTTGTTTTATCAAATTTTTTAAAAATAATTTGCATTTTTATTTTTGTACTTTAAATTTATATATTATAGAAAAAGCCACTTGTGCATATGGCCTATTTCGAAATAGCTACTTATGTATATGGTCTCAACAATAGTCTCAAAAATCAATGGGTTCACAAAACCATATTTTAACAATCCATTTTAAAAACAATGAATAAACACAATAAATCATATTTATAAAGCCATTTTCATGTTAAATATATAATATCAATTTACTTGATCCACCCAAAAAATGATAGTTCTCACGCACGCCAAAATACTACATGTACGATTTATACTAGAAAGTGAAAGATCACTTACCTCAATTCAAATAATTGATTTTCGAAACTTCTAAATTCCTTGTATACGAATGAAGTTAATCAAGAATAGTAAATAGAATTTAATTAGTTCAATAATAATTTATTGCATTGTATTCAACTTAAATTGATTGACCCCTAACATAAATCATCTTCCACTTACCACCTAATATATTGAATTAAGCCTAAAGTTACTATTTTGAATTATAAACCCAATGAACAAGTCGACAAATACTTGATCAAAGTATATATAATATCATTTGTTGTTAACAAAGTGAAGTTATCATAAAGCATATATAATATCATCTGTTGTCAACAAAGTGAAGTTGTCCTAAAACTCGAGTGAATTTATTATAAACCTAATAATTTTTGTTATGATTCCACCAACAATTAACAATTAAGCATAAGCTTAAGGTAATGATCAGTTTACTTAACAAATCACACATCAAAGTTTTAAATCCCAAATCTGGCATCCCTACACATACATTTTTAATACTAATTTAATGCACTAGTTGCAAACAAAAATCATTACAATTTAATATGGTGGCCCATAACTAATCAATTCTGCTTGAGTTGCAACATTACGAACAATGACTTACTTTACGATTTGTATACGTATGAAGTCTTTAAAAATAAAAAACCAAGAGCCTTACTCATACAAAGAAATATTTAAAAAAATTGGAGCTATCATAGAACATCATATTGAAAAAGGTATATAAGGTTGCTATCTACTATTATTAAATATAATCATGTAATTAAAGGGTGAAGATCTCCTTGTTAGGAGTGGGGTGTTTGGCTTGCTCCGGCCTTTCTATATTATTAGTCAAGTTGTTAGTTACAATTACTTGTTGAGTGAGTTTTTCCCCTTCAGCGAGTTGGTGATCTCACTTTAGAAAAAGTGCCTTGATTCAACAATTAATTTCTAATGCTCTTTTTCTTTTTCTAAAAACTATGAATCTAATTGAACACTTGCATTATTATTTATTTACGAATATTACCTTCATGGCTAATATTTCTAAAGGTACTATATATTTGTACACATATGAAGTCTTTAAAAATAAAAAACCAAGAGCTTTTAACTCATTACAATTGGAGCATAAGAAACAGTGACTTTGCTTGTCTTTCTAACATATTCGAAAGAATTGAGTATAAAAGTTAGAAAAGTTAGAAAAGTTTTGAAATATCTATTCACGCCTCCCCACTATACCCTTTTATGCCACTTGGGACCAATACCCTTATTATTTTCATGAATAAAGGAAGTACACAAAGGTTCCTAGATCCCAGTGTTATATTAGGATACTCAATGCCCTAATTGAATTGGCTGTATTATATTTTTTTTATTTTTATAAAAACAATATTATTGATAATCATATTAATAAAAAGGCATTTTTTTTATCTTATGTCTTCCATCTTTTATTTCTACACATTAGATAAAGTCCTTAGACCAAATTTAGCTACGGGGCATGATCGCGCATATGATGGCAATCATGGAATATACCTCTAAAGCTTTGATTTTAAATAAGTTTCGAGTCGAGAGCTTTTTGAAATGGGACATCAAATAGTTCAATAAAACTCGCACATATGATGCATGCTCGTGAGACGAGTACTTGTTAAGGAACAAGTACACCGAACATGGCCCGCAAGAAATTCTTAGTTGGAGGCTTTGCCCGTCGAAACAAGAATTTCTTTGCTGCGATAGTACACGACTAGTCCTCAAACTTAAGGCATGATGGTAGCCTCGTGTGTATCCTGCAGCACTTTGATATATCTTCTGATTGCTTGACAATCACAAATGGAGTATGCTAGGTGTTGCACTGGTATGCATGGAAGTTTGTCAGTGGCCAACATAGAATTCAACACTTGTCTTTTTAAACAAAGGAATCTCCTGTATTTTCATAGTTCGTGATTCAAAGACCTTAGGTAAGGCAGAATGAATTGTGATTCATCAAAAATCATTGGAACTTGAAATGGGATTATAGTTATTGAATCATTTAGAGTTTCGACTTATAATCTATGCTTTAGATTCAATCAGAAGATTAGGTGTCGAAAGGACCGTACGTGTATGGTACTCGCAACTGAAATAGGTTTACTCGTTATTTCATCCAAGACTAGTTTGTCATGATTACTTGGTAGATATTTTCATGGATAGTGAAGTTTTTGGAATTAAAGAGTTGATTCCAAATGGATTAATTAATTTGATTAATTAATTAGAATATTTATTATTCATAAGTTACAAATATTGTAAACCCACTACTAGTTTAGTAGTGAACCTAAGAGTGTCACATATCTTTATGGAAAGTAACATTTCTAATTTTAAATTTTATCCAACAGTTGAAAATAAATTAATTAATTAAGGGTTCTATTTAATTTAATAGTTAAATTAAATTATTCAATTAAGTAATTGGATTATTTAATTTGACCTAATTTGATTAGGAAGCCCACATAGAGTAAATTAAATTAATCAATTGGATTGATTAAATTGGGATTGAATCAATTGAATTGATTTGGAGATTTTTGAGTCCAAACCTAAAATATGAAGAGAATAAATTAAATAAATATAATTTATTTAATTAACATATTTATAGATAAATAAATATAGTGACCAATTTTATGGGATAAAATCGGCCACTAAAATTTAATTTTTGTATAAATATAATTATAGTATATATATATATATGATATATATCTATTTTAATATTATTTGAAGAGTTCAAATTAATATCAACAATGTATGTAAACAATTTTGATGATTAATATAGTCTCAAATTAGTCCACATACAATAGGAGAGAGAAAATAGAAGAGTTCTTAAAAATTTTGGAATCCTTCCAAAATAAGGTTTTGAAGTAGTTAAAAATTGAAAAAAATTCCAAGAGTTGGAAATCGATTAAAATTTTCAGCCCTATATATATGAGGGATGAAAATTACATAATCAATTCAAAAATTTTGAGCAAAAATTATTTTGTTTAAAGTCTTCTATTTTTACTCTCTAAGAAAAGAAAGAAAAGAAAGAAAAATAAAATCAATTTCTTGTTATTCTCTTCATATTATTGTTTTAAAAACTTAAAGAATCAATCTTTATTGTTCTTGAAAATTTACTTCGATTCTAAATTAGTAAACAATTAAAACGATACTAACGAATCCTTTTAATTGATGTTACTCTTTCGTATTGTGGACTTGATAGAGGGGAGATATTTGGATCCCTGTGAGTTCTAATAGTTCAGGATAAGCAATTGATTGTTTCATTCTCTACAACAATCGGAGTGCACGAAAGGTATAATTCGATTTTAATTTATCATTGATATGATTCATCAATTAAATCTTAAAAAAATCAAATAAAGATTTTTAATTCATTAAATTTCTTAATCTAGGAGGATAATGGTAATTTAGTCAAGAAATTATTAGATCCTAATGGTGTCTCTGTAATAATTACCTCTTCGATTTTTAAGAATGTAAAAATGATGTAATGAATTTTAGGAACTAAAAAATATTTTATGGGTTTTTTTGGATGAAATAGTTTATTTTAAGGAGTTTTTACTAATTTTTTTTATTTTTTCGAAAAATAAATACCTTGTAAGGTCATTCAAGATATTAATTTTTCAAACTATGGATGCTTTTATCTGGTTACATTGACTTTTTTAGAATCCAATAATGGACTTCCATGGTTTTAGAATCATTTGAATAGCAACTCGAAACAATTTTTTGAGCTTTTGATTGCTTACAATGTTTATAATTTAAACCTCATTTAATTTTTTTTTCATAATAGAACAAGAACTTGAGGATGTTTAATTTCTAAAAGGAACTAAATTCATCGCACATGGAAAAAGTTAATTTATAATTCATCGAACTTGAGGATGTTTAATTTATAATTTTTTTGTTACTTGTATTGAACCAATATTTATCGCCTTATTTACATATATCAACATTTTCATCACCAAATTGTTTTACACCTTCGCACATTGAAAAAGTTAAAAATCAGAAAGCTATGAACACTTAAAAACGTTGTAAAAAGTACAGAGTACACAGACCAATAACTTTAATTTTTATACAAACGTAAGTATCACTTTCCTTTAAAACAAAAAATAAAATAGATTGAATATTTAGTGTGCAAATTCAGAAAACAATCATCAGGCAATTGCCCACTGTATTAATTATAAGCTAAAAAGGAAATTATACGAGAAAGTCTATGGAAGGAGTTCAGACTTTTATTTTATTTATTTTAGAATTTGTTGATTGAATGAATTTTATTATTAAGAATGTATTGTCATCATGGATTTATATCGGAGTTCATTTAGCATTTCCATTTTTGGTTTCAATTTAGAGTTTAAGTTTGACTATTAGATTTATCTATTGTACGATAGATTTTCTTGTCATTAGAGAATTTAATTGCCTTCAGAATTTTATCAATTTAAATATTGGGAATTTATTTGTTTATCACATGATGATATGAGATATAGATACTCTATATCAATATATAAGTTTTGGACTATATTGAGATTATTGGGTTAGCCTTGCAGGCTTTTAGGATGTTTCCAAGAGCTTGCAGCTGTTGTCATGGCCTTGAAGTTCAAGGCGTGACATTGGTTTTAGCTAGACCTCAAACATGGTGGGAAAATAATCTATTATGACTTTAAAAATATGTATCTCTATTTCACACTACTATCTCATGTTTTAAAAAATTATAGTGGTAGGAACTAGATCATGCAAATTTTTAGCTATAGTATTATGCCAAATAACTTTTTTGGTAGCAACTAAATCTAGTGGACTTGTGCTTGAGATCATGAAAAAGTTTGTAGTCAAATGTTAAAGTTTGAAATAGTTTGTAGTCAAATGGTAGCAACATATACCATTTGAAATAGTTAAAGTTTCTCATTTACTAGTTTACAACTCCAATAATCTAAATTCAATAATTAGCTTCTATTTTAAATGGTTGATTTATCTCTTTTATGGATGAAGATGTCCCTCAAGCGTCACGGCCCATGCAACAAGAAAGAGTCCAATATTTACTTGCCCGATTTGTATGGAAGAAGTGGTGGAAGAAATGTCAACAAGGTGTGGCCACATCTTTTGCAAAAAGTGTATTATGGCTGCACGGGCTAATCAAATGAAATGCCCAAAACATAAGACTACTTTAAGATCCACCTTTCAAGCAAGAGCTGATAGGACCATATCTTTAACATTTTCAATAATACATTTTATAGGTGAACATCTTCTATCAAATGGTTTCTAGTTGTGTCCTATGTTTTGTCATCATTTTGGTTGGAAATCAATGTTTATATTTTTATAATAATTTTGTATATTTTAGCTGAGACTTTTTTTTCTAAAAAAAAATATATCTTAAACATCATTTATCTACCTCCTGTGCATATTCTATGTATGTGTGTCGTGCTAATTGGGCAATGTAATAATTAATCATGTACTTGATCTTGTAATTGTAGTCTTGTTCTTTGGTCCAGGGCCACCATATTATTGATTTTTTGTACACTTTACTCACCATCAATTTCACTCAAATGAATTCATAAGTTCATATTTGTACTACCAAACAATATTTATAAATTTTTGTATATATATTTCTTCATCTTTTGTATATTTCATGTGTTTGTTGATCTTGATTCATTAAACTTCATTATGTTATTTAGCTGATGGATTTTGTTTCATCAAGTTCTAAGAGTCAAAACTTCCATACAAACAAATGGAAACATGTCCTTACTATCCGGAAAATTTGAAGAAAACAAATTCCTTTAGCTTATGTTTTGCTTCCAATATTTGAGGAGAAAGTACTACTTTGATTATCAACAAATACTTATACACATTTGTGATTCTATGTTGTCCTTCTATTAATACAAGAGCTCGATAAAACTCAGTTATTTATTTTTTTAGTGCTTGAGCATAAAGTAAACATGTTTTAGAGACAATTAATGCAAATATCATTTTCCGTATAAATATTTAATGAGATGGCCAGTGTATTTGTAGTATTTACCATAATTTTCATTTGAGGCGAACTTAGTAACGTAGAAACTCACAATTGATGGCTTAAATATAAAATTCAAGAAACATAAAAATATTGTTGCTCATTTGATGCACATGAAGCAATCTTCCACTGCACTTGTGTTGCCCCTTCAACTTGCGTTTATAGGATCTTAAATTATGGTCCAGAGGATCTCTTTTAACTTCTAGACAAGTATTTTGCAGACTACATATATTGGAATGAACATGTGTGCAAACTTTAGAGTCATCGGAAGCTATTATATGAATATAAAATTAGGCAAACCATTCCACAAAAATATACTCACATCTTATTTTGTGAACGAAATATTAATATGGATAGAATCTAATGGATAATAGGGCTTGGTCTTGGAAGATGCATTGCTTAACAAATTTTATATTCAAGCAATGAAGTTAAATAATTATTTTCGCTTAAGTGAAAGCTATAAAAGATAATAAGTTACTTATATTTTTTTTTCATAATCTAAACTTGAGGATGTTTAGTTTCTAAAGAGAACTAAATCCCGACAATTTATAATTATTAAGTTACTTGCTCAATCAGTATTTATCGCCTTATTTTTATATATCAATATTTTCATCGCCAAACTTTTCTTATAGCTTCGCACGTTAAAAAGGTAATAATCCAAAAACTATGAGCATTTAAAAACGCTGTGAAAACTATAGAGTACATACCAATAATTTTAATTTTTATACAAAAGTAAGTTTCACTTTTTTAAAAAACAAAAAAAAAATTAAAAAAAATAGATTGAATATTTAATCTGCAAATTCAGAAAAAAATCAACACGCAATTACTGTATTAATTATAGGCTAAAAGGGAAATTAGCATAATTTTGTTTAGATTTTCTTAACTCAGCATAGCCCTTTTTTGTTTAGATTTGTTTAAAAGGGAAAATAGTGCAATACAATTGCAGTCTCTAAAATATTTCAGCATCACAGACTCTCCCAAAGTTTCATCTTAATTTCTCTCTAAAAAACGATTTGCAAAGGTATGTTTCTTTTTCATTTCCAGTACTTCTATTTTTTTTTCAATGAGTATTTATTCTTTTTGTTTCTTGAAATGATTCTTTAAAATAAATAGAAGCTCTGGTTTTGTTGAGTTTATTATTTTGCAAGAATATTTCAGGTCTTGATAAAGAATGTCTGTTTACGTTTCTCCAGTTTTTCAACTTTTAATCATTTTATTTTGAAATCATTCTACCATATACAGTTAAAGACTGTTGAGTTAATTATACCAGCAGCATTGGTGACTCTAATGCATGGTTTTCGTCATTTTATCTGATTTATCTCATTTAATAATGAAGATGTACCACAAGCCTCACAACCTATGCAACAAGAAAGAGTGCCAACACCTACTTGCCCAATTTGCATGGAAGAAAGTGGTGGAAGAAACGTAAATGAAGAGAGTGTTTGGCTAAACTTATTTAAAAGATCTTATAATTTTCTACATCTTTTAAGATATTTTTGGAGTTTATAAGATGTTTGATCTTATTTTTAAAATAAGTTATTGAAGTGTTTGGTTAAAATAAGATCATGGAGGTTTTAATATATTAGTAATGATAATTTTATAATTAAAATTATCAAAATTAAAGGAGTTTGTTCAAATAAAATCTTATTTAAAAATAGATTGGGGTGGAGTTACTTTTTTTAGGTGTTTATAAACTTTCAAACAACATTTTTTGGATCTTATAAGATCTTTCACAATAAATTACCAATCACTTTTTGACAGCTTATAAACTTTTAAATATCTTACAAGATATTTTGAAGATCTTATTAGCTTAGCCAAATACCCTCAAAGTATGGCCACATCTTTTGCAAAAGGTGTATTATGGCTATACTGGCTGATAAAAAGAAATGCCCAATTTGTAGAAGGCGGTCCAAAACAAGAGACTTGTTTAGGATCTACTTTTCAAGCAAGAATTGATAGGACCATATGCTTAACATTTGTTTTAGTAAAATGGTTTGTAGTTGTATCCTTATTTTGTCACCATTTGGTTGGAAATCAATGCTGCTATTTTGATAACAAGTTTGTATATGTTAATTGAGACTTTTCTTTCTAAAAAAAGATGATAAATTTAAGCATCCTTTATCTACGTTCTGTGCATATCCTGTGTACGTGTAATTAATACATGTGCTTGATCTTATAATGGTCGTCATGTTCTTTGGTTCAGCACCAACATATTATTGATTTTTGGTGCACTTTATGTACCATCATAAGTTTATATTAATACTAACTAACTACATTTTCTAAATTTTTGTATAGTAAATTATGTTTTTTGCATGCCATTTAGCTAATGGATTGTGTTTTATTAGATTCTAAGTGTCAAGAATTTTGCATAAACAATGCTAACACTTCTTACTATCCTAAAAATTGAAGAAAACAAAAACCTTAGGCTCATGTTTTGCGTTCGACATTTGAGGAGAAAGTACTACTTAGATTATCAACAAGTACTTATTCACAATTGTGAGTCTATGTTGTCCTCCTACTAATACAAGAGCTTGATGAAACTCAGCAATTTATTTTTTTAGTATTTGAGAGTAAAATATACATGTTTTAGAGATAATCAATACAAATATCATTTTCCATATAAGTATTTTGATGAGATGGTTAATACATATATATCATATTATTAAAAGGAGAAGTTCTTTGTCCTAGTCTCACTACCACAAATTTCATTACAGGAAAACATATTAAAGAAGTAAATTACAATTAATGGCTGAAATACGAAAATTGAAAAAACTCAAAAACATTGTTGCTCACCCTGAATGCGCATTAAGCACTTTCTCACTTCCTTTGTGTTGCCCCTTCAAGTTGCACTTATAGGAGCTTATCCACTTTTTTTTCTGAATTATGTGGAAATCTCTTTTAACTTTCACAAAATTATTTTTTCAAATAGCATATGTTGGAATGAACTAGTATGCAGTGTCATCTTAAACTATAATATGATTGCAAATTTAGATAAACCATTAACATAAATTGACTCACACCTTATTTTTTAAATGAAAAAATAATATCGAGGGAATCTAATTGATGACAGGGTATGGAAGATGCAGTGCTAAACAAATATTTCACAGGCACCATATGTTAAACAATTGTTTCTACTTAAGTCAATGCTATAAAAGATGGTAAGTTACTTTCGTGCTCACATATATTTTTCACTTTCAAAGAAATTTATTTACGTTAATGTTGATTGTAGTATCATATTAATTAAAATAAGTTAAATTTTGGTATTGTATTGACTTCTCATTTCATTGATTAGATCTAATTAAAATAAAATATTGAAAGAAAACACAATAGAAAAAAAAAACAAATATCTCATGTATTCTCTCTACTTTTTCTTTTTAATTCTCAATATTTTAAAACAAAATTTAAAATCTAATCTCATTAATTTCAAAACTATCGATCCCAATTCACGTATATTTTAATTTTTAATTTTTATTTATTTAAATAAAAACATTTTGATGCTTTTTAATGTGTTTCTTTATTATAGTTCAATTTTAAGGTTTATACTTAATATCATTCCAATGGACAGGAGATCTAAACTTCCTTCCATATAGAGTTCATATGGTGTCGTTCAAATGCTATAGTGGTAACTGCTGTTATAAGAAGATTCTGTTAGCTTCAATGCTTATCCAAACTAATGCTCTCGGTATATCCAGACTACCATAATCTAAACCCGGAAATCGTTATCCAATCCATACAATGCGATTACACTATCTCCATAAGAATTGATTAAGAAAAAGCACCATTGACAAAACAAGGAGAATAAGTGCCGTATTTATTTATATTTTTTTTGTAGCTCTAAGTATCCAGATAGATATTACATCTAATTATTTTGTGTCAAAATGTTTGGACATGCAATAAGTATATTTATATTAAGAATTATTAAATGATCTCATTAGTCTAACCTTAGTTGTCATATAGGAAATAAAATAAAAATAATAATAAGATGGCATTGTACTTTAACTTCATTTGGAAAGTACTCTGCTAAATCCTAATACTCTGCTAAATTACGTCTCCCTTTGCAGGTGTCATATATGCACGTAAGAAGGGCCTTTGTTAGCACGTGAATCCTATAGACAACGTCTAAAATATCCACAGCATTTGCCTTCCAGATATCGAAAAGTTTTATTCTGTAATCAAAGCTATATCATGAGGCTCAACACTTGGGTTGAATCAAGCCACATATAGTGATAAAAGCCAATAGTAGATAACTTGGGTTATCTCTTATGACATTTACCCTTATTGCCTCACCCCAAGTTATATTCAGTTTGTGATTTCCAGTGAGTATTTTCTCTTTTTCAAATACTCTTTTCTTTTCAGGAAACTTATATCCTTTGTCTCTTATCTTTTTTACCAATTCAGTTTCACTCCATCTAGTATTCATCAAATTTAATCTCATTTTTTTTTTTTCGTAAACAAAATGATCTTAGCCATTTGAACTCCACTAGGTCCTAAAGGATTTGCTCATGTGTAATGCAAGTGAGCATTTTTAACCTTGAATTTTCTATACTTTTTATCCCCTAAATTTAAACTTTTGGAAATTTTAGTCACTCACACTATACAATACTATTAGCAATTGAAGGGAGAGTATAATGCAAAGATTGAATTTTTCAAGAATTAGAAGACTATCCACTGCTGAACCAAAGGAATTAAATTGAATTAGTAGCAAATATAAAGGATCAAAAATATAATTATCCTTTTTTAATTTTTCAATTGATCTTTAGTCTCTGTAAAGTAACATTTTTATAGGGTACAATTTTCTACAAAAAAATAATTGTTAAACACATAAGTTGGTGAAGAGACTTGAATATGAGGTGATGAAGGTGCCTAAGACCTTCCCCTATTGAAACATAGTTTCAAGGAAAAAATATTTTTATGTCCCACACTTTAGTGGGCGTTGCAAATTCTCTACCATGCTTCTGAAAAAATCAAATTTAGTCGCATAAATTAGTTTTTTGTTGCAAATTTGATTCCAACTTTAGTTTCTCCATGGCAAAGGTCACGTGCAGTGCACGTGGCCATTAAGTCACCTATCCAAGGGGAAGAAATATCAAGCGGGATGATGAGTGAATTTTATATCTATTAATTGAGTGCCATTTGTTTAAGTTTTTGATTAATTTTCATGATTTTTTGTGAATTTTATTATCATTTTTAGTATTTATTTTGCAGATTTGAGGATAAATAAAGAATGTCACTTGAATGTATTAAAATCTTCATTCATCTTATATTTTTCCAAAAAATAAAAAAAAAGAAAAATCTTCTGAGTCCAGTAGTTATAGTGCCTAGGTTCTGCAGTTACTGGAAAATGATCATTTTCCAGTAAAAACAGTGCCTAGGCGATGCCAGGTGGAAAAATGAGGGCAAAGATTTCTGCCCTCTTCACGGCATCTCCAATCAAATTTCAAGGATCCGAAGAACCTCCAAGTGAGAGGTAGGTAGGAAGAGATAAGGAGAAGGAATTTTGGGAAAGAGGAGAGAATTATTCCAAACTTGAAGGAGAAGACATATACAAGGAAAGAAAAAACTCATCATTTTCTAAGTTTGATTTTTATTTTCCTCTTTCTCTTTGATTATGTGTATGAATATTGTTCAATTATTTTTCATTTTACCGTGAACTAAATTCTTTTTCTAGATTTGTGATATAATCTAATTAGGATGTTTTGAATATTTTTATCAATTCAATTCTGGATTTATTTTTCAAGTTGAGTTTTCTACGTTATTTTTAATGCTTTCAATTACTTGGGTACTAATTGAATGATTTGCTAATCATATTGACCCAGGAAGTGATATATGTGTTTAGTTTATTATGTAAAAAACCATCAATTGCGTGTGAGATAAGAATATACTTGCATGATTTATGTAGTCTTGTTGGAGATTCATAGAACCTAATGAATTATTGATTGTTGTTATTCAAATAGAAATATAGTGGGTTTGCAATTGACGAAATTTTCATTAGAGGTTGGGAGAGGCTAGTGGATAATTTAGAGATTTTCGAGTATCACTTAGAAAATAAATTAAGATTGATGAGATAAATTATTAAATTCATACAAATTATGGTGAAATCATAACCCTAGGTATTTAAGTCATTAAAGTTCATGTTTATTTGATTTTTGCACATTATTCTATTAGTAATTTAAGTTTATTTGCATTAATCGCCACCCACTTTTATTTTTTTAAATAAAATTAGAGTTAACAAAATTTTTGTATTTAGTAATTCAATAGTTCTCATGGGAACAATACCACTAACCACTTTATTACTTATAACAATAAAGTATACTTGCGTTCACAACATTCGTAACAAATTTTTAGTGCCATTACTGAGGACTATTTTTTTATTAATATCAATACTAAGTAACTTTAATTTTAATTTTAATTTTAATTTTTTATTATTATTTTCTTTTCTTTTACTTTCATTTTCTATTTCATATTTCCAGGCGTTGATTGTAGGTGAAAGGGTACACTAATGGTGGAGGGAGCCTCAATAAGTCTATGATTATTTTACCAAACCCAGAGTGATGAGATCCAGAGACAGTCTGGATGAAAACTATAAATTAAGCTCTTCTTGGGAGACAAGTCAAGTGTTTTATATTTATTTTTTTATTATGTAGGTTTATTTAGTTGTTTAATATTTATTTTTTCTTTTTGTTTGATGAAATTTTTATTTTTATTTCAAGATCTAACTTAAGTTTTGGGGATGAATTTGTAAAATAAGGAGTGATATGTCACTAACTAATGAATACACATTCATCAGTATTTTTGAAAAGGATGGTAATAAAGTTGATGTGAACTTACACCATCCTCATTTAGGAAAGTCTTCTATGTCTTATCTTATTTTATTTAACATTAAGGACAATGTTAGTTCTAAATTTGGGGGTGGATATATGTGTTTTATTTGATCTTGTTTTTTTATAACTTTTAGAAATTGATAAATGTTGTATTTATGTATGTGCTTGACTCTTATGACATTTTTACCTTTCTTTGAATTCTTTGACATATTGGGCATATAGCCTTGAACATTTGGTCTTTATGCTTGCTTAGTGAAATTTTATGTGAACTCAATACTTTTGTGCAATCTCATATAATTCTTGAACTTGTTTGATTGTCACTTGAGGCGAAATCCAAGGCTACATAATATTAGGGAAGTGATTTAGGTCATTTTTGAATCTTTTGAACCTTTCAAGCCATCATATTCATGATGTATGATCCATTGTGTCCCATGTTGAGTCTGTTGAGCCATTTTCTTTGTCACCCTATAAATCAACCTCAGCCAAAGAATAAAAGTAAACTTTTTATATTATATATTATCCCATACTCAGCTCATGACTATTTCCATAAAATCATTTTCAGCATTGAAAGTGTTAAAAAAAGAAGATGGCAAAAAAGAGGTGGTGATTTGTACAAAACTCCCAAAAGAAAAAAAAATGTAAAGAAAAATGAGGAAAAAGTGCTACACCAATTGTAATAAGTTTGGGGGTGTAGCACTTCAAAAAAAATATATGTGAAAAAAAAGAGTTTGACGAATAAAGTGGTGTGATAAATCAAAAGATAAAAGATTCATGAAGGTGTGAGACGAAGATGTGACAGTGCTCATCAACAAGGTTCTAGAATAGTGGTGTGCTACTATTACCCTAGCTATATGTTATATGCTTTTAAAATTCTAATGATCCTTGATGTTGTGTTAATCTACATTAGTGGAGACTGACATGAAAAATAAGCCTATGGAATTCTAAAATACATAAATAAGAGATCAATAATTTTGTTGTAAATTTGCACAAATCAATCTAAGTAGCGAAAAATTAAGTGTAAGAGGCTAGACACACACACACACACTCAAAGGATTTAAAGACAGTTAAATTTGGCACTTGAAATGAAATCATGCATTTTGAGGATATTTGAGATTTTTTTGAGTTATAAACTCATAACGATTTTTGAGACCTATTTGGTTAGTAAATTTGATTATCACTTGATATTTTATTTGTTTTATTTCTTTTTTTTTTGTTCGAGAACTAGCAAGATATTACATTTGGGGGTATTTGATGAGAAGGTTTTATACACATTAATTTAATGCCATTTTTTCAACTTTTTGATTAGTTTTCAAGATTTTTTGTGAATTTTATTGTTATTTTTAGTATTTATTTTGCAGATTAGAGGATGAAGAAAGAATGTCACTTAGGATGTACTAAAATCTACATCCATCTTATATTTTTTCAAAAATAAAAATAAAAATCCAAGTCCAGTAGCTACAGCACTTAAGCACTGTAGCTATAGAAAAATGATCATTTTCCAGTGAGGGCAGCACCTATGCGCTGCCACTAGGACAAATAAGGGCAAAAATCTCATTTTTGCCCTCTTTAGGGCATCTTCTATCCAATTTTAAGGATTTAAGAGCCTCCAAGTGAGAAGGAGGTAGGGAGAGACAATAAGAGGGCAAGGAGAAGGAATTTTGGGGAAGAGGAGAGAATTCTTCCAAACTTGAAGAAAACGATATCTACAAGGAATGAAAAAACTCATCTTTTCCAAGTTTGATTTTTATTTTACTCTTTTTCTTTGATTATGTATATGAATATTATTAAGTTATCTTTCATTTTCACCATGAACTAAATTATTTTCCTAGAGTTGTGATGTAATCTAGTTAGGATGTTTTGAATATTTTTATCAATTCAATTTTTGATTTATTTTTCAAGTTGAATTTTCTACATTGTTCTTAATGTTTTCAATTACTTGGCCCCTAACTGAGTAATTTGCTAATTATATTGACCTAAGAGGTCATATATGTGTCTACTTTTATGTGTAGAAAATCATAAATTACATGTGAGATAAGAATATACTTGCATAGTTTGTGTAGTGTTGTTGGAAATTCATAAAATCTAATGAATTGTTGATTGTTGTAATTCACATAGGAATATAGTGGGTTAGCAATTGATAATATTTTTTGTTAGACCTAGAGAGAGGCTAGTGGATAATTTATGGATTTTCAACTAAAATAAATTGAGATTGATGAGATAAATTATTCAATTCATATTAATTATAGTGAAATCATAACCCTAGGTCTTTAAGTCATTGACGTTTATCTTTATTTGATTTGTGTATATTATTTTAATAGTAATTTAAGTTCATTTGCATTAATCGCCACCCACTTTTGTTTGTTCAAATAAAATTAGAGTTGACAAAATTTTGATACTTAATAATGCAATAGTTCTTGTGGAAACGATACTCATTCACCACTTTATTATTTGTTAATGATAATATGCACTTGCGTTCACAAAATTCGTAATACGGGACCTCCATGAAAGTTTGTTTTGCAGTCAAAATTACGTATTTGCAATCAGTGTTCTCAGCAATTCATCCAGAAAAAAAAACAATCTTTGTACTGAAATTTAGGACGTCCCTTACATGACAAGTCCATATTGACTTTTTTTCAAAATATAACTACCTTGTAATGTCATTTAAAACACTAATTTCTCAAACTACAAATGGTTGCATTTTATGATTTGATGATAAATTTCATATGGCCAAGTGATGTATCCAACAACGAACTTATGAAGGCTTTGGAATAATTTGAATCACTACTTGAAACTATTTCCTGAGTTCTTGATTGTTTACAATATTTTAAATTCAAATTGGATCTAGTTTTATTTCCTAATAGAAAAAGAACTTTAGGAGTTTTATCTTTCCATAATAATTGAATCCCAACTAATCATAATTTTTAACTTATGCTGAATCAATATTTATCCTCTTATTTTCATATATTACCATTTCCATCACCAAGCTATTCTTATGTATTTCCACGTTGAAAAAGGTAAAAAAAAATTGTTACAACACTTAAAAATGTTATGAAAACTGCAGAGTAGGGAGTCATAACTCTAATTTGAAAATGGGGGAAAAAAAAGATCAAACATTTAATGTGTAAATTGTTGAAAATATGAATTGGCCATCACCCACTGCATTAATTGCAGTCTAAAATGGAGTTTGAAATGGCATAGCCCTATCTTCTTCTTTCTTGATCTTGGTCTCGCTTATGCTTTCACATTAGTGCAATACATTATAAGACAATCTCTAAAAACAACCATTTGCAAGAGGTAAGTCTCTTTTTCAGTTGCATTCCTTCCATTGAAATGAGTCTTTAAAAGAAAAGGAAACAAGCTCTGGCTTTGTTGAGTTTTTTATTTTCCAAGAATTTTTAACTTTTTATCATGGAGTTCAATTTAGTTATTTACTATTTCTTTTAACGGATCTTTGATAGATTTATATTTGAGTTCATTTGGGATTACTATTTTTGGCTTTAACTTAGAGTTTAAGTTTGACTATTAGATTTATCTATTGTACGAGAGATTTTTCTTGTCATTAGAGAATTTAATTACCCTCAAAGTTTTATCTTTGTAAAGATTAGAAATTTAATTGTTGGATCTTTTATACTTCATTGTTTATTGGATTATATAGAAAATTGATGGATTAGCCTTGCAGGTTCATGAAATATTTCCGAGAGCTTGCAACATTGTCATGATCCTGGGGACTTGGGCATGAGACAACCATAATAAGAATACACCAAAAGATTTTGTTGATGTCATTATTTTCTTTCCAAATCTAAATAGTGGGAGAAGTTTCAATATGGTAAACTTAGAGGGGAGATTTTGTAATTACGAAAGAACAAAAGTGAGGAATTGATAAGTTAACTAATTCAGAGAGAAAATAAGTATAATCAACACTAAAATTTAAATACTAGAATTAAGACATAATTAAATTTTTTTGTCCCTCATATTTATAACTAGTTCTATTTCGATCCCTCTAGTTCAACCTTTACCAAATTTTCTAGTCCCTTATGTTTCATTATTAAGAAAAAATAATCCTACTCATTTGAAATCCTCACATCATGCTAGCAAGTAAGAGATTCGACACAATAGGCTTCGATACGTAAACTTTTTAACACCAATTTATTTACAACATTATTGTATTTTATACAAAAAATTAATTTTTAAAATTAAATATATTAATTCTTATTTAACTAACTTGGATTTATTTTTAATTTCATTAAATATCAAACTTTTATAATTCACACATAAAAATAATACATTGTAAGTCTACGATATAGGGGGATCAACAAGTTTGGTACCAAATTTTCTGAAAAGATTTAATATTTATCCCATGAAGTAGACTTTCCTTACATGCTTGATCATGCCAATAAAAAACTTATAGAAATAACCATGTTCAACATACGTGGACGTTTACTTTGAAGAAAATTTTGATCTAACTTTATTTTTAGAGGAAAAAATGTATGTGCTATCATGCTCTATCAAACTCGTATTTTCAACCAAATTTCATCGGTTGGCTTGCATTTGGAAGAGAAAAATGTTATTACTTCTATTTTGCAAAAAGAAAAAAAAATAGATGACTTAATATATAAAATGATGAAATACGTATAATATGTATGACACATTGTATATAATATATACATTTAAAATACAAAAAGGAAAACACAAAAATATTTTTAAAGAAATTGATAAAACAAACATGTTTCGCACTGAAAACACTAAAATATTTTTGAAAACTAAAAACTAATATATAGTAAGTTATTTAAGATGTGATTTAGTAACATATCAAAATGCTTAATCAAAATATAATTTCTAACTAAAAAAATTAAATACAAAATATTTTCATTATTTATCAATTTAATAGCACCATCTTGATAAGTCAATCAATAATATGTCGGCCCTAAACTAAAGACCCTGACTACCATTACAAGCATATGTATTAACTATTCTAATCATCGAATTAGCACAAGCCATGCATACACAGGATATGCACAATGGGTACACAAAGATGTTTAAGTCATTTTTTATTTGGTTTCAAAGTCTCAATTAACATATAAAAATACAAACATGGACTTCCAACTAAAATGGGGGAAAAATATAGGACACGACTAGAAACCATTTGCACGAAGATGTTCAACTAGAAAAGGTATTAATATAAATGTTAAAGATATGGTCCAATCAACTCTTGCTTGAAAGGTAGATCCTAAACATATCTCTTGTTTTAAGCCACCTTTGACAAAGTGGACATTTCTTTACATTACCGAGTGCAGCCGTAGTACACCTTTTGATAAAGATGTGGCCACACTTCGTTATCATTTCTTCCACTACATCTTCCATGCAAATCGGGCAACAATATGTTGTTAGTCTTTTTTGTGGCATGGACATTGAGCTTGAGGAACATCTTCATTCTTAAATGTGATACATGAAATATAAGCATCAGCTATCAGCAAAATATATAATTTATTAATATAAAAATAGAAGCTAATTTAAAAATTTAGTAATTGTAGTTGTAAACTAGTAAATGAGAAACTCTAACTATTCAAATGGTATAAAGTAGAAAACATTCGACATGCAACTTTTTCATGATCTCAATGAACATAAGTTCTGTAGATTTAGTTGCTGCCAAAAAAGTTATTTTCTGACATACAACTATAGCTAAAACTTCACATGACTTGTTCCTACTACAATAGATTTTCAACAAGAGAGAGTGGTGAAAAAGAGATACATAGTTTCAAAGTCATAATAGATTTATTTTTCCACCACATTTAATATGCATATCATTTGTGGTCTAGCTAGACACAATCGATTTGTCATAAATTTTGAAATTTCTCACATTGATGAATGTGATTCTACTTGTGTCAAAATATGTGCCAATCATTAATGGTTGAAGGACATATATAATATTTAAAAGTAGTATTATATTGTGAATTGAAAATTTTAAGTGAATTATTATTTTGGTAAAGTTTGTGCTAGCATGCCAACAATTGAACACATGCTCATGATGAAATAATGCATTTAGAATCTTCGTGATACTACAATTAATATTAACAATTCTTTAGTGCAAAAAATATTTGTAAGCAGGAAGTAATTTAGTATGTTATACCATTTTCACTTAAGTAGGAATAAGTATTTAACTTCATTATTTGATTGTAAAATTTGTTAAGCAATGCATCTTCCAAACCTGGTTATGAATCATATTCCTTTGTATTATTGTTCCGTTTACAAAATAACATGTGAGTAGATTTATGAATTGGTTTGTCTTACTTTGCATTCATATAATAGTTTACTATGCCTCTAAAGTGTGCATACTAGTTAGTTCCAACATATGCCATCTGAAAAAAAATTGTCTAAAATTTAAAAGAGATCTTTTGGACCATAATTCTGATAGTTGAGGTAAACTAGGAGAAAGACAAAAGTGGATAAGCTGCTATAGATGCAAGTTGAAAGAGCACCATAAGTGGAAGAGTGCTCAATGTGCATCAAATGAGCAACCATTTCATTTTTAAGCCATCAATTGTGAGTTAATTCTTTATTAAGTTTGTCTGGAATGAAAATTTTCATACACTGTATATGTACTAACCATCTCATCAAAACACCTATATAGGGAATGATATTTGTATTTATTTGGTCCAAATTATGCTCAAGCACTAAAAATAATAAGAAGAAAGTTACATCAACCTGATTTATTAGTAGATGGACAACATAGACCCACAACTATCTATAAGTACTTGTTGATAATCTAAGTAGTACTTTCTCCTCAAATGTTGGAAGCAAAATATAGGCTAAAGGTTTTTGTTCTATAAACTATCAGGATAGTAAGACGTGTTCTTATTTGTTTATGTGAAGTTTTGACTCTTGGAATTTGATGAAACACAATCCATTAACTAAAAGATAGATGAATTTTAATGAATCATGACCAATAAATACATGAATTATACCAAAAATGAAGAAATAACTATACAAACATTCATAAATATAGTTCGGTAGTATGAATATGTTCTTATGAATTCATTTGAGTGAAATTGTTGGTGACTAAAGTGCAATAGAAAGTTTTTCTATTTTGTTGTAATACGTTCTAAGTAATTTTGGTGAGTTGCCATAGTATTTGAATGCGATTATTAAAATTAAAATAATAGAATAATTCACAGAATAAATAAGGGAAGTATGAATAGATGTATATTGTATTTCTCTTGATTTTTTTATGAACTTATTAAATTTTGCAATTAGAGAGTAATATATAAGAGATATTTATGAGGGGTGATGTGGGGCTCCATATTTATTAAATAGTTGTCAAGTCATCAGACTTTGATTGGAAGGATTAAGTACAACTTAGTTTTACAATGGTTATAAGGTTAAATCGAGTTACAATTTATTATCTTGGTTCAATTGCACGTCAAAGATTATTTGTAGACTTAATTATAGTTCTAACCATTCTGCAGGGTGAAGTGTAATTTGCTTTCCAAAGTTCATAAAAGAGAATAAGTTGAAACCCGCAGGGCTTACTGCTTCTACTTCCATTTTCAGCCATGGTAGGCGGTCGATTGTGAGCTCTTACTTTCTAATATATAAGCCTGTGATATCCCACATTGGTGTTGTGTGTCAACTTAGATTAACTATTTTCGCAGAATTATGATGAATGCAAAGTACTTGCTAGTGGAACTGGTTGTGATGGATCTCACTTTTGGCCCCCACCTTATGGGCCCGAGACATGACAAAGCCTCTTGAAGTGAAAAGAAAGACCCAATTCCTCATTTTTCAAAAAAATCATTTGTGATCCACAAATCTTTTCTGAAAATTAGAGAAAGACAGAGACTAAGGTTGGATTTATATGGGGTGTTGCAATTCACCTTATGAGCATCTCATATTCTTGTTAATTAACAGCATTATTTACTTAAATTTTATTTTTCAAACTTATTTAATTCCAAATAGTTAGTGACATAGGTGGTTATAGTAAATAATTAATTGTTACTAGAAGATAATGTAACTTTTAATTTTCTTCGTAATCACTAGTAGTAGTTAAACCATATTTGTTTAACTACTATTATGTTATTAGTAAATATTGTCCATCATTAACACAAATATTGTTCATTAACTAATTTGTATTAACTATGATGTGATTGCATATTTTTATATCATGCAAAATATACCAATGTTTGGAACAATGGTTAATATAGTCGGTAGGGAAATATTATTTGTGGAGTTAGAGTCGTTCCATAGGTCAAGAATTGCAGAAATATTGTTTTGAAAATGGAGAAATGAGTGACATGAGTATGGGTAAGACGCCATCGGGTCATGCCGACAGGACCAGTGCAAGCACATATTTCTTAGTTTTTGGATATTTTTAAAAAGTTGCACATTATCATTCCTTTTGCAGATGCCTTAGAGCAAACACCAACTACATAAAATTCAAGAAAGAGATAATCTCCAATAAAAGAAAGTTGGAGTAATATGAGATAATGACACTTATTGATGAATGCAGCGTATCCTCAAAATAAGCTGCCACCCAAATTGAAAGATCCAGGGAGTTTTAAAATTCCTTGCACCATTGAACATTAATTTTTTGATAAAACTTTATGCGATTTAGGTGCAAGTATAAATCTAATGTCTCTCTCTCTATATACAGAAAACTTGGGCTTGGAGAATCAAAGTCATCCACTGTCTCTTTGCAACTCGCTGATAGATCTATTAAGTACCCTAGGGGAATAATCAAATATATGCTAGTGAAAGTAGACAAGTTCATCTTCCCTGCAGATTTCATTGTATTAGACATAAAGGAAGATCAAGATATTCCAATAATTATTGGTAGACCATTTTTAGCTACGGAGAGAACTCTTATCGATGTGCAGAAGGGTGTGCTGATTTTGAGAGTTCAGGATGAACAAGTTTCATTGAATTTATTCATGGAGATAAAGCATCCAAGGAGAGTTGTTAGTTGCTTGAGAGTGGAGACTGTTGACAAATGCATGAAATTGACTGTTTTAGAAAAACAACCATCTCAGCCTTTAACAACTTTTTCATTTGGAATTTTAAACAAAGATGATCGCACTTGAAACCCTTTCTGATCTTTGAAAAGGTTGTGCCTTAAAGGGCCCAGCATCAACTAATATGT
>CM033123.1:566959-688120 GCA_019321725.1 Paulownia fortunei | reverse complement strand
CTCAGTATTCTATCAGGATCTTTGTAGTAGTAGGAATCTTGTGGAAAGCATATGGATGCTGAAAAATTGACTTGTTTAACCGAAATAGGAAAGGATTGTAAGGCAAGACTCAAAATTGGTTATCTTTTCAATGATTAGCTAGAAGGGTATAACAAAAGGTCAATGAATCATGCTGTGCTTTGCCCTTGTTATATGGGCTTGAATGGTTTCTTAAATAGTTTTGTTGAGGAATCTTTCTCTGAAGCTTTAGTAACATTTGGATTGAATTTATTTGTTTAAGTGTGTATGCTGATGTTGTATTTACATGCAGGAGGTGTTTCAGGCAACGCCATGGCGACTGGACAACTTTTCTCCAAAACCACTCAAGCACTATTTTACAATTACAAGCAACTGCCAATTCAGCGGATGCTTGATTTTGATTTCCTTTGTGGTAAGCATATATTAAGTGCAGTATTGTGTTCATGTGACATCTTACTAGCAATCACATTGAAAAACATTTTTGTACTCTTTTTGCTAATGCAGGCAGAGAAACACCTTCTGTTGCCGGAATTATAAATCCTGGTTCTGAGGGATTCCAGAAACTATTTTTTGGTCAAGAGGAAATAGCCATTCCAGTCCATTCTGTGTGCGTTTTACATTCTCTTGCTCTGTTTTTCCCTTATTCACCTTGGCTTTAATGTTAAAGAGGCCTGACATTTTTCATCTGATGCATTGATCTATTAGTTTGAGTTGTATCAAACAGCCTCATAATAGGCATAAGAATTCTGTCCTCATCTTTTCATGAATATAACTTCCACAGAACTTTATATTCATCAAGTATTATGCACTTCATCAGTAACTGGCTCTAATTTGTAGACGATTAGTAATTCAAACATCAACATAAATATGGATATATTTATGTGTGTGTGTGCATTTTAATTGGATGATCCATTTTGTTGATGGGATAGTGAGGCAGATAAGCTAAAGGGGAATATCTTAATACCTACTCGTACATGATTACTTTTTAGATGTAAATGGGTTACATTTCCTTGAAAACAACTTATTTGGGCACTTTACTGAGACAATGGCCAAATTTATCAACAAATATCAAATGTTTGCATGTGACATTTTCATAACTTTTCCACTGTAAGAGAAAACCCTTGGCATCATTGTAAGGTTTGAATGTGCATCTCAATGATGAGAGTAATGACTGCCAGAGTTCATTCCCAGATTTCAATAACCTCCAGTTAGTGATCAAAGGGAATAAAGACTCAATAATATGATTAATTCAAGAACCTTTATGATGTCTGCATACTCGCTCACATTTTTTTTTGTTCCTATCTATCATCAAATAATATGTTGTGAAGTTGAATTTATCTCCTGCTTTGCAGTATTGAAGCTGCTTGTGCTGCACATCCTACGGCTGATGTTTTCATTAACTTTGCTTCATTCAGAAGGTTGGTCTTGTCTATTTAGAAGTATCTCATATGCAGATTCCTTGCTTCTTGCCTGATAACTGTACTTTCATTTTGCAGTGCTGCAGCTTCATCTATGGCTGCTCTCAAGCAGCCAACTATTAAAGTTGTGGCCATTATAGCTGAAGGTGTCCCTGAGTCAGACACCAAGCAGTTGATTGCTTATGCAAAAGCAAACAACAAGGTAATTAATTTTGATGTCTTCTTGAGTTATCTTTTGAACTCTATTAAACAGTATTTCTTTTGATTCTCCTTAGGAGCGATATGAAAGATGTGTTGATTAAAAACATGAACATGTTTAGGTTGTCATCGGTCCAGCTACTGTTGGAGGTATTCAAGCTGGAGCATTTAAGATTGGTGATACTGCTGGAACAATTGATAATATAATTCAGTGCAAGTTGTACAGGCCTGGATCTGTTGGCTTTGTCTCCAAATCTGTGAGTAATTGTCGCGAAGCTTCCTGCTTTCTTTATCTTTATAGTATCCATTTAAGTATAAAGATGTGTCATGCTCATTAGAGTCAACCATTTTAATGCTCGAGTCTACGAATGTGGACCAACCTTTTACCTATAGCTACAACTATAAGCAGTTTCTAGAATGAATTTTGAACTTCATAGTTATACTTTCTGCTGCATCTAGCAGAGTGCTGTTACACTGGCCAAACTTCACAACTGGTACCTAATTATATATCATGGGATTCGGTTTAACTTTTAGTATTATGTCTGAATTACAGGGTGGTATGTCTAATGAATTATACAACTCAATTGCTCGTGTCACGGATGGAATTTATGAAGGTTGGATATTTAACTTCTGAACTGTAGTCCAACCCCATTTATGTCGCCTTTTGTGAGGTTGAAGTATAATTCTTATGTTCATTATGATTTGTACAGGCATTGCAATTGGAGGAGATGTGTTTCCTGGGTCAACACTTTCTGACCATGTCCTACGGTTTAACAATATTCCTCAGGTATATCTATTTATACTCTGCTGCTTTTCTTTTCTTGTTTTTATGTTTTTACTGTTACTCTTTTAAGTAGGCTTGGTTTTTAAAATTTTCTTCTTATAGTTAGACACGATGAACTTTCTGTCCTCCGTTGTGGAAAGTTCAGTCAATTTTGGACTTTGGAAATGTTTTAAAAGTCACAAAATCTGTCATTTCCAATGTCATTTTTTTCATGAAAAGTAGAGCCTTTGACGGTCTGGTGTTGTATGAATTCTTGATCCTTCAAATGTCTTAAACTATGACCAGTAAGTTATCTAGCTTAAGCCAGATTTTTCTATATAAAACTTGGATGACAAGGTAATAATATTTTTTCACGAAACCTGCTAACTTCTGGGTCTAGAAGAATAAGAATGGGTCTTTTATAGTTTCATTAATCCTGATTTTTTTATTAAACCAGGTTAAAATGGTGGTTGTTCTTGGGGAACTTGGTGGACGTGATGAATATTCCCTAGTTGAGGCCCTAAAACAGGGGAAAATCAACAAGCCTGTGGTTGCCTGGGTCAGTGGGACTTGTGCTAGGCTCTTCAAGTCAGAAGTACAGTTTGGTCATGCGGTGAGCTAATACCTTTGTTTTTCATGGTTTCATTAATCCTGCTTTACTGCAATGTATGATGTGGGCTATATCTCAATTTTGTTTGATAATTTATTATCAGGGGGCCAAGAGTGGTGGGGAGATGGAATCTGCACAGGCCAAGAATCAAGCACTCAGAGAAGCTGGAGCTGTTGTTCCCACTTCTTATGAAGCATTTGAAGGTGCAATCAAAGAAACATTCAAGAAATTGGTAGGCACTTTGGAATTTCAACAAAATACATGATGCTCAAATACTATTTTTTTTCTCCGCAACTGATAGCTGAAGTGCTTGGTTCCTTTCTATTAGGTTGAGGCAGGTAAAATTACTCCAGTGAAGGAAGTGACGCCCCCTCAAATACCAGAGGATCTCAACACAGCTATCAAGAGTGGAAAAGTTCGGGCTCCAACACACATTATTTCCACAATCTCTGATGATAGGGGTATGGATTGTATATTCTCCGTTGGCGGCATGCTATATAGTAGATATTTGTTTAAATGCTTAAACTTGACTTCTACCCATTCGCAGGTGAAGAGCCAGCCTACGCTGGTGTCCCAATGTCCTCCATTGTTGAACAGGGATTGGGTGTCGGTGATGTCATTTCTTTATTGTGGTTCAAACGAAGCCTTCCTCATTATTGCACACGTTTTATTGAGGTGATTTGTGTTATCTTTGTATCCCATTCCTCCCTCCCTAACCAGACTTTCATCTGACTACCATTTCATTTGGCCCTAAGAAGAGGGTTCATTTCCATTTTTATTTGCTGTTTGGACTTACACCTCTTCTCTCAATACTGCTATTGACTTGCCAGATTTGCATCATGTTGTGTGCTGACCATGGTCCCTGTGTCTCTGGTGCTCACAACACCATTGTAACGGCTAGAGCTGGAAAAGACCTGGTCTCAAGTCTTGTTTCTGGTAGGTTGCAGATCTAAATGTTCCTTTGCTCTGATTAAAAAAAAGGAAAGAAGAAGAATTGATATCTCCATCTCAATTTCTATAAAAATGGGCTTTTGAGGTTTCCTTTCGTGATCAATGAGTAATGTGACCCTACTTCTTGCAAAATAGGTTTGTTGACAATTGGTCCCCGATTTGGTGGGGCTATTGATGATGCTGCTCGATACTTCAAGGATGCATATGATAGGGTGAGTTTCCATGATTTCTGATCATTAGTTGAGAAAATTAAGAATCTTATAATTAAGCTTCTCCGGTATTTTTGGGATTTTAGGTGTGTTTATATGCTTTTTCTCCTCCTACCTTTCTGGGATATTAAGTGGCTTTACATGATGTGTCTTCTCAGGGTCTCACACCTTATGAATTTGTGGAAAGCATGAAAAAGAAGGGCATTCGTGTTCCTGGTATTGGGCACAGGTAACAAAATCCTCAATATCTTTACTTCTTACCTTACATCCTTGAGGATCATAATTAAGAACTTGTTTGAACTCTTTTACGCTTCTCGCCTGTGATCTTTTCTTTTTTTAAGTTTGTCATCAAATCCTAATAAGGGAATATTGCATTTTTCCTTTTGAAAAGAATCAAGAGGGGTGACAACAGAGATAAGAGGGTGGAATTACTACAGCGTTTTGCACGCTCCAATTTTCCGTCCGTGAAGTACATGGAATACGCTGTTGAAGTTGAAACCTATACTCTTTCAAAAGCAAACAACCTAGTTCTCAATGTTGATGGTGCCATTGGGTCCCTATTCTTGGATCTTCTTGCGGGTAGTGGCATGTTCACCAAGCAAGAAATTGATGAGATTGTTGGGATTGGCTACCTGAATGGTCTCTTCGTGCTGGCTCGTTCCATTGGTCTAATCGGGTGAGTTTAATGTCAAATGTTTTCTAGTATTCATGTTCATCCTTTTAATCTTTTTACATGCGCACATTTATCTTCCTCAACCATCAACATAGTAACCTTGTCTGATTGATAAATACTTTTCAAAATTTAGGCATACATTCGACCAGAAGAGACTCAAGCAGCCACTATACCGCCACCCATGGGAAGATGTTCTCTACACCAAGTGAAACTTTTACGGGTAGAAACAGGCTACATTCTGTCTTGTCTTACAGTGCGCATTCTTTTTCAAAGTTTCTCTGTTGTCAATTTGCTGTGTCATTTTTCAGTTAATTCGGTATTTGTACTGCTGAAAAGCAGATTGAGTACTTTTGTAAGTTTTAACCATAGCCACCAAGAGAGAACTCTTTCACAAAATGCCAATCAGGAATTACTTGCTTCATGAGGAGTTCTCGTGTTGTAGTCTTCACAAAAAAAAAAAGACAATTGCGTCGTGTCACTAATTGAAAGTATATGAACTAAGAGCAATTTCTGCATTTTCTGGGGTATTCTTTCTCCACAGTGATATTGTTATTACGGTTCAACAGAAAGAAATTCTTGTTGCTATGGGTGTTGTAATTCCAGTTGCTACCATATTCAGAAGTATATTCCACCTTCCAATAATTTAAGTAAGTTGTAGGAGTCTGAATCGTTAAATCATCATCATGTGCACTTCAAATAACTTTGCATTTTTATGTCTCACAGTTTGGCGTATATGATCTAATGATTCGAAAATCCTAGATCATGGTCCTCGTGTAAGAATTTTCTTGGAAAAAAGGTCAAAATGGTAGGGCCATGAGAATTTGTTGCAACAGACCACAATCCATATCATAACAGTGCAAGGAGGGATGGACCTAAGATAAGCTCACAAAAGTAGATAGGGGGTCTATCTTTTTCATTTAATGGTACAATTGAAAATACTGCAATCGATATGAAAGAAGATGATGATGGGTCGAATTATGGTACATATTTCACGTGGGCAGAATGTGATCTGAAAGGGATAATTTTACTTTGTCCCACCACCCCCGGCCTCATATTTGATGTTTGCACCTTCCTTAAGTAACAGCAAATTCCATAATAAATAATTGAAGGTATTTTTTTGCCCTCAACCTTTTAAACATTGTTGTTTTAGCACTTAAAACTTTCAAGTGTGTTGTTTTTTTTATTGAAAAAGCTACATGAATATTTACGTATTTTATATAATATATATGTTTAGAGAGTGAGTATATACATATATATATATATATATACATAGTTTGTCATTTCCTGTGAACTTGTGAATGGATTTATCTTCTATTATCATATTCATGCAATTCCTTCAAGATGAAACAAACAAAAATTTGAATATTTTGTGTGGCAGATGATCCATTAACCATTGTATTTGATATTTTCTTCAGCACAACAGATTTCAGTCAGGTGGTGTTGCTACATAATTGTTGTTTTTGGCATATGGGTTTGTCAGCAGCCTGTCCTGCAATTTGTAACATGTCTTGTTGAAGTATTGACAAAAATCCCCAACTGGCTCTATGAGATTATGGAGAATCTAATGCTCAAGTGGCTTGGACCTAGCCGTTGAGTCTCTCAATATCACTTTTAAATTTTTAAAATTTTGAGGTATAACTTGTATAAATACCATGATTTCAACTTTTGGCTATTAACAATTTTGTAAAACAAGTTATTCCAAAAATGAATTTTCACTAAAATATCTTATTTTGGAATCATCGTTTCATAGTCTAGCCAAAAAATCCGATTTATATCAGATGAGAGGTTCAATCCAAACTGCACAAATTAAATGCTGAATAAATATGGTCCAAATTAACTTACCATTCATTTATTCATTCTGGTCGATACTGCACCAAATTTGAATTTAAATCACTCACTAGTATTCAAATAAATTCTTACATAATAATATATACATATATATATAAAATTGCCCAAGCACAGTGAATAATATCTAGATGCATGAACCTAACCAATTTGTTGTGGTTCACAGGTACCACCACACTAGTAGTTTTCTCAGTGAGCCTTTCTTTCTCTTATTTTCCTTTTTTTTTTTTTTCTTTTTTAATCACTTTATACTCAAATTATAATTTTAAAGAAAATAATTATGAATCTTATATTTCCCACATGGCCAGGTCCTCCAAGACACTTATTCACCCAATTCATTCCGTAGTTGTACCGATGTATATATATTTGGTATATATTTATTATATAAATATTTTATTTTTAATAAAATAAAATATTTAATTTTTATTTATATATTAAATGTATCGTACGTATGATATAATATGAATATTACCGTTAATTCGTACATTGTCAGTTTTATGTTCATATACACATGAAATTTCCAGCTCAGAAAATTGAAAAGATCCCACAGTTTGACCTTTAATAATTGTTTTTGAAAATTTAAAATTGAAAATCTTTTATCCAACAATTTTTCGTTTTTTTTTTCGGAAGAAAACTTTTGTACATTTTTTGTAGCTGTATTTTGTGTATTTCTCACATGTGTAACTCACATAAAGTGCACTTGCACGTGTAAATCAATAAACAGATTTTTTGGAGTATTCAAATGTTTTAATAACCTTAATTATTAAAGATTATTTGAGATTTCATGTTATGAGTTATTAAAGTATTTATTTTATATATTTTTATTCATAAGAAAGAACTTTTTGCATAGGGAGTCCACAAACGAGATCCGATATAATAAACTCATTAGATATATTATTTTTAATTTTTAATTTTCAAATATGGAGAAATAATTCTTGTATTTAACTGTTTTACTTTAATCTCTTAACAACAAGAGGAAAATAAAAAATTAAAGAAACACCAAACTACTTGTTCCTTTGTTCTTTCATCTTTATCTCAATCATCGCATTTCCTTCTTTAAAGTTTCAGGAAAAAAAGAATAAAAATAATATCAGATAAGAAAGAAAGAAAGAAAGAAAGAGATCAAAACAACCACTTTAAGAACTCACTAACAGTACACAGTCAAGAAACCAAAAATTCCCAAAACCCACAGTACCATGACGATGATCTCTTCCCAGAATTCCCCTTCCCCCTTTTCTCCGGAATTTCATCCCAAATTTTCTTGAAATCTTAGTATAATAGAGCTAAGCACAGAGGGTTTGATAAAATGACTAATTAGGAAGCACAGCAACACATGCATATAATCACTATTCCCCAATTTTCCTTCTCAACACTCCCCAAAATTCATCAAGATTTCTGCTTTTCTTGAATTCGAACAGAACAGAATTGGGGGGAAAGTGTTTAAAGAAATGACTACTTCAGGAAGCAGGGCGACTCATGCAAATAATCACAATTCCCAAGCTCAATCTTCAGGTGCAGAGCAACATCATCACCATCACAATGCTAACAACAATTCCAGCATGAACAGGGCTGGCGATTCTATGAGAAAGGCTGTAGCACAGTACACTGTGGATGCAAGACTCCACGCGGTTTTCGAGCAGTCTGGCGAGTCCGGGAAATCCTTTGATTATTCACAGAGTATTAGGACTACTAATCAATCTATTCCCGAGCAGCAGATCACTGCTTATTTGTCGAAAATGCAGCGTGGCGGCTGCATTCAACCCTTTGGTTGTATGATAGCGGTCGACGAGTCGAATTTTCATGTAATAGCTTACTCGGAGAATGCCCGCGAAATGCTAGGCTTAACCCCTCAGTCAGTTCCAAGTCTTGAAAGGCCGGAAGTTTTGACCATCGGTACTGATGTCAGAACCCTTTTCACCCCCTCGAGCTCCGTTTTGCTAGAGAGGGCATTTGGGGCGCGGGAAATGACATTATTGAATCCAGTTTGGATTCATTCAAAGAATTCGGGGAAACCCTTTTATGCAATTTTGCATAGGA
Source organism: Paulownia fortunei (assembly GCA_019321725.1). Classification (NCBI taxonomy): domain Eukaryota; kingdom Viridiplantae; phylum Streptophyta; class Magnoliopsida; order Lamiales; family Paulowniaceae; genus Paulownia; species Paulownia fortunei. The sequence goes on along the minus strand of CM033123.1, from coordinate 679,398 downwards.
TAGACGTAGGGGTTGTGATTGATTTAGAGCCTGCCAGGACGGAGGATCCCGCCCTTTCTATAGCTGGCGCTGTACAGTCGCAGAAGCTCGCGGTGAGGGCTATTTCCCATTTGCAGTCACTCCCTGGTGGGGACATTAAGCTTTTGTGTGATACAGTTGTTGAGAGCGTGAGGGAGTTGACGGGGTATGATCGGGTTATGGTTTATAAGTTTCATGAGGATGAGCACGGTGAGGTTGTGGCAGAGAGTAAGAGACCTGATTTGGAGCCATACATTGGTTTGCATTACCCTTCGACGGATATTCCACAGGCTTCAAGGTTTTTGTTTAAACAGAATAGGGTTAGGATGATTGTGGACTGTCACGCTACCCCCATCAGGGTCATTCAGGATGAAGCATTAATGCAGCCTTTGTGCTTGGTAGGTTCAACACTTAGGGCTCCTCATGGTTGCCATGCCCAGTACATAGCAAATATGGGGTCGATTGCTTCTCTGACATTGGCTGTTATCATTAATGGAAATGATGAAGATGGAATTGGAGGAAGAAATTCAATGAGGCTATGGGGCTTGGTTGTTGGTCATCACACTTCTGTTCGATGTGTTCCATTCCCGCTTCGTTATGCTTGTGAATTCCTAATGCAGGCATTCGGGCTTCAACTGAATATGGAGTTACAGTTGGCATCACAATTGTCCGAGAAACATGTTTTAAGGACGCAGACTCTGTTGTGTGATATGCTACTTCGAGATTCACCTACTGGGATTGTTACACAGAGCCCTAGCATTATGGACCTTGTGAAGTGTGATGGTGCTGCACTATACTACCAAGGGAAGTATTATCCTCTGGGTGTTACGCCTACAGAAGCACAGATAAAGGATATTGTGCAATGGTTGTTAGCGTTTCATGGGGACTCAACAGGTTTGAGCACCGATAGTTTAGCTGATGCTGGTTATCCTGGGGCAGCCTCTCTAGGCGATGCAGTGTGTGGAATGGCTGTGGCATATATCACTTCAAAAGATTTTTTGTTCTGGTTCCGTTCCCACACTGCAAAAGAGATCAAATGGGGTGGTGCAAAGCATCATCCACAGGATAAAGATGATGGCCTGAGAATGCATCCTCGCTCCTCATTCAAGGCTTTTCTAGAAGTGGTCAAGAGCCGAAGTTTGCCGTGGGAGAATGCAGAAATGGATGCAATTCACTCTTTGCAGCTAATTTTAAGGGATTCGTTTCTAGATGCTGATGGAAGCAATTCTAAGGCAGTTGTACAGGCCCAGGTTGGGGACTTGGAGTTACAAGGGATGGATGAACTCAGTTCTGTAGCCAGAGAAATGGTTAGGTTGATAGAGACTGCAACAGCTCCTATATTTGCTGTAGGAGTTGAAGGCCGCATAAATGGGTGGAATGCAAAAGTTGCAGAGTTGACTGGACTATCTGTTGAAGAAGCAATGGGAAAGTCCTTGGTTCATGATCTTGTTCACAAAGAATCACAAGAAATTGCTGACAAGCTTCTGTTTCATGCTCTGAGAGGTAGTCCCCTTCAATCTAAATTCTATCGTCTCTTCACTATTTTTATGTTGATCAAGAATTAAATTCCATTTTGACTGAAAATACTACAGTTCAGCATTAATGTCATTTGAGTAAATGATGCCTTAAATTAGCTTGTGTTTTTTTGTTTTTCATAAATGTACTTATAGCATAATTGATGCAGGTGAGGAAGATAAGAATGTGGAATTACGGTTGAGGACATTTGGTACTGCAACCAACAAGAAGGCCATATTTGTTGTGGTCAATGCTTGCTCTAGCAAGGACTATACAAACAACATAGTTGGTGTCTGCTTTGTTGGTCAGGATGTCACTGGCCAGAAGGTGGTGATGGACAAATTCATCCACATTCAAGGTGATTACAAGGCAATTGTACACAATCCCAACCCTCTGATTCCACCTATATTTGCTTCAGATGAGAACACCTGTTGCTCTGAGTGGAACACTGCTATGGAAAAGCTTACTGGGTGGAGTAGAGGGGACATCATTGGGAAGATGTTAGTTGGGGAGATATTTGGAAGTTGTTGTTGGCTCAAGGGCCCAGGTGCAATGACAAAGTTCATGATTGTCTTGCACAATGCAATTGGAGGCCAAGATACTGACAAGTTCCCATTCTCTTTTTTTGACCGAAGTGGGAAATATGTGCAAGCTCTCTTGACTGCCAATAAGAGGATAAATATGGATGGACAGATTATTGGAGCCTTTTGCTTCTTGCAGATTGCAAGTCCTGAATTGCAGCAAGCTCTGAGAATCCAGAAGCAACATGAAAAGAAGTGTGTTTCAAAGATGAAAGAGCTGGCTTATATTTGTCAGGAGATAAAAAATCCATTAAGTGGAATACGTTTCACTAACTCACTCTTGGAAGCCACAAATTTGACAGAAGACCAAAAGCAGTTTCTTGAGACCAGTTCTGCTTGTGAGAAGCAGATGTTAAAGATTATGAAGGATGTGGATCTGGAAAGCATTGAGGAGGGGTATGTCTTGTTTGAACTTTAGAATGGCATTAATTATAATTTAACATCTCTAGGTTAAATCTGGTAGAAAACAACATTCTGTTCACCATGGATCAAGTGATCATTAATTGAAGTTTCCATAATCAGTAATGTCTGATACAAAAACTAAATAGATGGACAAAGATTGACCGCTGTTGATTCTGAAAGCGTGTCAAAATATTACTTCTTTGCATTTCTGTTACTGATGGACTGTTTTCTGGTTGTGCTAGTACCTTACTTTACATTTTTATCGCTGATCTGCGTTAAGGTCATTTTCTGGTGGATCATTGAAGCTCGAGATGGTAGAATTTGTACTTGGGAGTGTAATAGATGCTGTTGTTAGCCAAGTAATGTTGTTGCTGAGAGAAAGAGGTCTGCAATTGATCCGTGATATACCAGAGGAAGTCAAGACACTGGCGCTCTATGGTGATCAAGTTAGAATTCAACAGGTCTTGGCTGATTTCCTACTGAGCATGGTCCGTTACGCACCATCTCCTGACGGTTGGGTGGAAATTCAACTTAGACCAAGTTTGAAGCAAACTTCTGAAGGAATAACCATCGTGCACATCGAATTTAGGTAAAAATATTTTCACATTGCTTTTCCATAATGTTAGGCATCAAGCATCTTGATTTCCCTTATCTGGTTCATTAACACGTGCTTAATGTTGTGTCCAACCTGATATTTTTTTCATTTCTACTATCAGAATCTCCTTTGGTAGCCATTAAGTTGGATATTGAGTGATGGATTCTACACTGTTGTTATTTCAATGAAGTTCGTGTTTCATAAGCAAAGATAGTCTTCTCTGTGTTACAAAGTTTGTAACAGGGTTGAGTATTTGGAATTTGATGAACTTTTGAGGTAAAGAGAACATTGATTCCACAAAATCTGAAGTTGACCCAAAATAGTCATCCGAGATAAACAACGTTAGGCAAAGGAAATATTTGGGGGAATTTACATGGACAAGGTTATTAAACTCCCATATATAATAAGATTCTTTGACATATTGGGTTAATATAATTGAATCATCAACATGTTAAAATGACAAGAATACTATGAGATCAATGGCCTATACAAACATATTTCCCACAGGAAAACAGTGAAATTGTGGTAAGCATGGAGGTTTAAGTTCATGTGATGGTGATTAATATATGTCATCATAAAGAGGTCTAGATACAAAATCTACAAATCTGGCCTCTTTATGATAAAATATACTAATCACCATTACATTGCAACTATATGCTGTATTCAACTTATAGGCTTTCTGCATTACAAACTGCATCTTGTTTTCATACTATGTTATGGAGAAAAATGACATTTGATTGAATTCAGTCCATGGACTGTTGGAGTTGCTGGTTGGGAAATTTTCTGTCTGCTGCATTTTTAGATTACATCTCTTTCACTTGATGAGTTAACCCTTGTCCAAGTACGTAATCACTATTGATGTTAATGTTAACGTTGGTTACCATGTGAAGTTGTTCTTAAGTCCGAGGCTATACATGATTATTAGCGGTTAATGTTTTGTTTAGTAGTGTATGTCTTCTACAATGAAAGTCCCATATCTGGCATGTCATTGCTGCCAATGATTTAAGGATTATTCTTTCCCAAGCTTTCTGTTTGATACTTGAGTAAGTCAATCTGGCCTGAAGGTTCTTTGTCTTCAAACAGCTTGAAGGATGTGAAAACGTAAATTCAGGAGTTGTAGCTTTTTGTCCTTGAAGCTGTTAAAAGATATAGGTACTTCAGAGACAGCTTTGTTCTGGGGCCAGGCAGTTCATCCCTACAAGTTATTTCTTTAATATAACTTATGGGAGTAGGCTATTCATCCCTACTTCATTGCCTGGCTTTAGAAAGTTGTTAGAATGTATATTGGTGTGGGTCAAACATCAACCTCTAGTTCTGTTTTACTTGACAGACAAGAATGGAGGCTGGTGGACTACAACTTTGATCATTTAACTATTGCAGCCTATTTCAAGCCTTAGTAGGATACCTTTCTATTTAGTCCTGTGGCTTGGGTTTTAAGGCCCAAAAATATGAGGAGATTGTGCATTCTCCCATGCTTAAAAGTAGTTACCATGGTCACTGGTATCATGGACTTTAATTATTTCATTTAGAGGTTAACACCTTACCTAGCATCTGAGTTTTTTATTTATTTCAAATTAATACTCCTTGATCAGCACGTTATTTTACTTGAACGATACTGTTGTGTTTTATTTGTTTCTTTCTTAACCTTGAGATGCCTGCACATTTTCTAGTATCAGTTACCTTGACTGTCTCAATTTGCGTTTATTTCAAATTGACAAAGTGTTAATCTCCCCATTTATTTGGTGGTAACTAACTTTTCCTTTTTCCCCCTTGAGTGAAGCGATCAAATAGTTATATAATATTTTCTTTTTGCCTGTGAAGGATTGTGTGCCCAGGTGAAGGTCTTCCTCCTGAACTGGTCCAAGACATGTTCCACAGCGGTCAATGGGCGACTCAGGAAGGCCTAGGCCTAAGCATGTGCAGAAAATTTTTGAAGCTTATGAATGGAGAAGTTCAATATATCAGAGAATCAGAAAGATGTTATTTCCTTATTGTTCTTGATCTACCTATGCCCCGCAGGGGCTCGAAGAATATTGGCTGATTTGGGACAACAAGGATCCATATTTAATTTAATTGTTCAAAGAAAATTCTAACTGATGCAGCAATTTTAGTGTCTGGTCTTTGAGACTTTCCATGGCCCTTAAGGAGATGCGTTCTCGAGCATTCAACCTGCCAAGTCATTTCTGCCTTACCTTCCAGCCTATGTTCATTGCATTAAAGGGAGTCAGCTAACCATATGTACACTTAAAAATATTGGTTCTATATTGTTGTCCCCAAATCTCAAAGATGAATCTTGAATAATTATTGCCTTTGAGATCCCCCATCTCAATTGTCTGTTTTTGGTGGCTTATCCTTCTATTCAGTTACCCCATATCTACATGAAACTATACTCTTCTGGAACTGCATAGTGCATAGTATGTATAACAAAGTTCTTACATCAGTATGCTTCTTATTGGTAATCTTATGCACTTGCACCCTTTATAAGGTGGCTGCACCATGAGTCTTTTACACAGCTTATGGTATTTATAGCTTAGCTCACTTATTTTCATTCCTTTTTCACATTTTGATACATAATTATTAAGGTGTGCTTAGACCTCACAGTGATACACAGTATGATGCTGATCTCTGAACTGGCTGCGTGCTTTCTCTTAAATTTCCCCCAGAATTTGGTTATTCGATACTTAACTTGGCATTTTGCACACTCTTAAACATAGCAGATGCTTTAGATCATTGTTTGATTGCCTTGTCAACATGGTGTCAAATCCAGTTGCAACAACCGGTGAACTTCTTTCAGGTCTTGAACATAGCAGACCCAAAAAACACACAACACCTACTATTATCTTAATACATACGCCAACTCATAGAAATGGGGGGAGAAAAAAAAGAAAGAAAAACATGATGCACCATATGCACATTTTATAATGCTTGATTTTCTAAATCCATATCCCTTTCATGTACCTAGCTTAGCTTTAGTTTAGTCCAAAAAAAGAAAAAAGAAAAAAGAAAAAGACATTTGACGTAGGTGGATGAAGAGCGACCAATTCTTTATTATTTATTTTGTATGATTGCTAGTTTTGATAATATAAATAAACTTGGGTTCTAGAATCATAGTAGATGGAGATAAAGATTGTGTTTGGGCCTAAAAGACGAAAAGGCCGAAGAAGATGTGTTGATGAAGTGACCAAATTTTTGCTTATTTTTTTTATGGTAAGACTAAATGGAAAACTAATAATTTTTTACTTTATTTTCTTTTGATGTCAATTGTTTTTATCACATATATATATATATAATATAACAATTATGTGAGCCCACGTCCGATGATTATATTGCACACACAAATATATATATTAATGATATTATTTTATTTATTTGATCGATATTAATTAAAAATAGGGGAGGAGAGGATTCTGCTTGCTTTGAAAAGGGCCTTCTTAGATGGTTTTTTTAAGGCAAAATACAGGGAATTTGGGATCGAAACCATCTTGAGTTGTGTCCTGACAAGGAAATCAACATCATTAATGAGTTTAATGTGGTGTTGCTGTGGGGGTGATTCTAAGTCATCCAAATACAGGACATTGAATGAAATTGGAGGATTACTGAAAAAAATAAATTAAAAGGAAATAAATTTATAAAAAAAAAAAGTGGATTATCATGGGGTCTTATTATTTAGGTTTTAGCAATATCTTTTATCTCGTCCATAAAGAGGATAGACATACATTCTTGCAACCCAAATTATTGTTGGTGGTGATTAAAGATATTTTAATATAAGATATGACACAAGGAAAAAAAAAGAGATAGGGTACTTATAGTTATTAGTATAATAATGAAGGGAAAAGAGGTTTGCCCTAAGAAACTGAAGTTTGCTAAGAGAAGAAAAACACACACACACACACATACACACAAAGTCAAAAGCTTGAAGAATTCAAAACTTACATCCCACAAATTTGGGGAAAGAGGTGAAATCCTCTGAAATTCCTAATATAAAGTTGGTCAAGAATAGTACAACACTCCTGTATAGACATGACTTGCCCTAAAGTAAAACTCAACCCTAGTGATTAAGACAGTGAAAATTACTCCACACGAATGCCTTTTATTTTATTTTTTTCTTTTTTTTTTAATCCCCAACTTCTTAATTTATATTAGTCAGTCCTGAACCTCCTAACCACTTATCCAATCACCTACGAGGAGGTAAATCGCGAAATATATTTCAAATTGGATCACAGATTCCCCCATAACTGTACACTTTTGCGCACAAGGAGCCGCCTCCAAAATAATTACTTCATACTAAACTCCGATTGCAAGATCCCACTGGACACACAATGATTGGTTCATACCGAAATTCAGCCGCATGTTCCCAGCAGAATTCTAACCCTCACCTTACCGCTGGAAGCAAGAAATATGTTGATTGATCCACCAATTGAACTATGCCCCGAGAGCAATTTTTCTTTTACTGCATGTTCTCTATGCCTATTCTATTTAAACTTTCAATAATTCTTTTATCTAATAACCAGTAGAAATTATTTATATTTTTCGCCATATATGCTATAAAAAGGACATTGGTTACAATATTTAAAAAAAAAAAAAAAAAGCTGTTAGGTTATAGTGATTCATGGTGTAACTACATTTGATTCAATGAACATGGTCCAAAAAATGTCTCATAAAAATAGAAAGAAAATGCAAGAGAGGAGTATTTATGTACATCCAATGAAAGGTAGGGCGGTTCATGTGTAGAGTCATTTAATATACGCAACTGTATAGAGGTGGACAAAATAATAATTTATTAGGGTATTAATTTGGCGGCCAGGAAGTCTGTCCAAATAACAAATGGGCATTTGAAAAATTAAGAGCCAGTTTTGCTTCATTTCTACTTTTCTAAATTCCTATATATAGACCCCATATTACCTCTCGCCATCAATCCACGTAAAAACACTTAGTAGAATTTTTTTATTTTTTATTATTTATAAATTAGAAAAATTATTTATTTTACTCATTTTATTAAAAATATATTTTTGTAGTTTTTAAAAATTTATTTTCAAATATATAATCTTTTTATTTATTTATTGATCTCATTTTATTACGTCTTTTTATACAAAAAATATTATAAAATAAATATACTTTTATTTCTAAAATTATATGATTTACATAGAATAATCCAATTATGTCCTCGTTTTTATAAAAAAAAATTAATAAAAATATTTTTAACCTTAAAAATATAAAAACGGGTTTAAAAATAAAATCAAATGCAACACTAAACAATTAATTATAAGTTAACCTCAACATATTAATTCAAATTCCTGTAACTCCAATTAATTTTTCCTTTTTAATTAATAAAGACCCTTTCATAATTTAAACTGCAATAGTCTTATAGTTCCTTTGTTTTTTGTTTTTTTTTGTTTATGGAAGTAAGATTTATATTTTGCGCTCTCATGATTTATTTCAGGTGTTACGTGACCTAGATATGTACGGGTATTGTGGAAAATAACATTAATAATAATTAAAGTAAATAAATTAAAAAACAAAATAAAAAAGATTGTTACTTTGTTTATCCTTTCTAAAAGAAAAAGCAAAAAGGAGTTTGAAATGCCCCCAACGCTCTGAAACTCATGGTGCCTCTCACAGCCCAGATACTCTATAACTTTATCGGAACACGATTGGCTATTAGAACTCGTGTGTACACGCTCCAATTCTGAGAGTGGTCTTAACATATGGCGGTCCATTCTGTATACTAACCGACAACTAAAATCGAGAACCGCCTCCAAGCCAGAGCTCAGAGAATGCAGACATTTTAGAGAGAGAGAGAGAGAGAGAGAGAGAGAGAGATGTTCTGGACAGAGAGAGAACCAGAAAAAAACAGAACAAGTAGTTAAAGGGAAAACAAAGCTAAAAAAGTTGGGTGACGGATAAAAAGAGAGGAAACGGCCAAAAGGGTGATGCTTAGAACTCTCAAAGGTCACATGTTTATACATTTTGATTGCACATTAAACACATAATTCGCATAAACACGTAGTCTATAAAGAAAGAAAAGCCCTTTTATAAAAAAAGGGATATACTAGTGACCTTAGTCATAGATCCATTCTAGAGGTAGCACACAGAGTGTGAGAGAAAAACAAAAATGGCCAAGAAAACTTGATTTTGTTTCATTATTGGTTGAATTGTCTTATTTTCAAGATTAGATATCTGAAGGGCTCCAAGAAATTCTTTTGTTATGGACAGAAGTGTTGCTGGTTGATTTTTTATTTTTTTTAATTTTCAAAATTTGATTTTTAAAGGGTTTCTGGGATTTTTTTTTTCCTATGAAGAATAGTACAACAGAATCAGCGCCTCAACCTGCGGCCACAACGCCGCCAGCTGAGGAGCTGCTGAAGAAGATCCAAGAACTAGAATTAGGCCACGCCCACTTGAAGCAAGAGATGTCTAATCTCCTCACTTCATCCACAGCTGAAATTATGGCTGCTGATCGTCATCACAAGCAGAGGTCCCACTCCATTTCTCCGCAAAGGGCTCCGCGGCGGAGAGCTGACGGCGGGGATGGTAGCCCAGTGGCGGCATGGAAGAAGGGCTCTGTGTCGTTTCGGCATTCCTCTCCGTTGCAGAGGGAGAGTCGTAACAGGGATGCATGGAGTGGCAGTGGCGGCGGCGGAGGAGATGGGGGGCCTCTGGCAGTTAAGTTCACGGATAAGCAGTATTTGAATATATTGCAGTCAATGGGGCAGTCAGTGCATATATTTGATCTGAACTCTCGGATAATTTACTGGTTAGTTAGGTGAACTGAACTATACTTTCCATTTTTGGACAAGTGCACTTTGATGCTCGTTTTCTTATTTTACCTGTTCATAATTGGTAGTTTTGGATACAACTTTTTCTTTTATTGATGATGCTGAGTTAATTGTGGAGTTGTGTTGCTGATGCATTTAACTTTCAATACATAGAGATTGATACCTAGTTGTAGATATAAGTTCATATGTAATGAGATTCTTATTGCAAGTGATTGTCACGCGGTTGTCTTCGGGATTCGATTTTCAAGGTTAAACAAAAGTTGTGTTTTCTGATAAATTTTGTCAGTCTTTTCCAAAAAGATCGTTTTTATTTGGTGCAGGAACAGAACTGCTGAAAATCTTTATGGATATTCTGCTGCGGAGGCTCTAGGGCAGGATGCCATTGAGCTACTAACAGATTCTCGAGACTTTGCTATGGCTAATAACATTGTGCATCGTGTGACAATGGGCGAGAGTTGGACCGGGCAGTTTCCAGTTAAGAATAAGAGAGGAGAAAGGTTTTTAGCTATTGCAACTAATACCCCTTTCTATGATGATGAAGGTACTTTAGTTGGAATTATATGCGTATCAAGTGATTCCAGACCTTTCCAAGAAGCAAAGTCTGTAATATCGGTGTCAAGGGACTTGGAAAATGATTCAAGTTTAAGCAGGAACAGAAGCATTGCTTCAGTCGCACTTGGACTTGATCCTCAGCAGCCTCTACAAGCAGCAATCGCCTCCAAAATATCAAATTTGGTGGGTATTCTACTTTAGTGGTGTGCATGAATATCATTTATGTAGCATTTGCTAACTTCATCAAAATTTCTAATAGGCTTCTAAAGTAAGCAACAAGGTTAAGTCAAAAATGAGGCCTGCAGAAAACTACTCGGATTATGAAGGTGGCAGTGGGGATAGTCATCACTCTGATCGTGGTTTCTCGGATGCAGCTATGTCTGACCATCGGGAGGATGCAGCTTCAAGTGGAGCTAGTACTCCAAGAGGTGATATACATCCCTCTCCATTTGGAGTTTTCTCTGGTGCTAGCCACAAGGAAAATTCCCCTAGTAAACCATCCAGAGATTCTGGTGACGAGAGTGAAGCGAAACCTGGGATTTCTAGAATCCTTACCTCAAAGGCAGAGGCTTGGATTGGCAAGAAGGGTTTGGCATGGCCATGGAAAGGAAATGAACGTGATGGAACAGATCCAAAGTCTTCCCATTTTGTCTGGCCATGGTTACAGAATGACCAAGAAAATGAATTGGGGCAGCAAAAGAGTGCTGCTACCACATTAAAGTCTGAAAATCAGGTTACTGAAACCAGTCGAACGGCTAATAATGAGGCGGCTCCGGGGTCTTGGTCCTCTTCAGTTAATGTTAACAGCACAAGCAGTGCTAGTAGTTGTGGAAGTACCGGCAGTAGTGCTGTTAATAAAGTTGATATGGATACCGACTGCTTGGATTATGAAATCTTGTGGAGGACTTGACTATTGGAGAACAAATTGGGCAAGGTTAGTTATTTCACAGATGGTTATTCTGGAGTATTAGTTTCTTAATCCATTGCACATATCCTCTCTGTATATGCTCATGGTACCTTGATATTAGGTGGCGTAAAACATGGAAAGTTTATTTACAGATATTTCATCAATATTTTTGTAGTGCTTTGCATATCTATAAAACATTAAAAAAAATAAAAAATTGAAGATTGCAGCTGTTGCCTTTGCTGCTATTTTTCATGTTATATAAGATTTATGAACGATATGTATTATGAGTAATTAGTGAACAAGATTTGTGCTATTGTTTGTTTTTTCAGATGAAATTTATTTGCTGATGTTCACTATGGTATATTTCTCCTTTTGCCTTTTGATACCTCTTACAGCTTCTTTTGATATATTTGTGCAGGTTCTTGTGGAACTGTATATCATGCTCTGTGGTATGGATCAGTATGTTCCTTAGCTCTTCTTTTAGAAATGTCATCCCAATCCCTCCCACCCCCCACCCCCCACCCCCCTCCAAAAAAATGCAAAAAAAGGCAACTCTATACAGAAATTATTAGTATATGGTGTGGAGTTTGCTCTTTCAATTAGTCACCGTCCATTTAAATCCTTTTAAACAATGTCTTCATACCGGTAGAATTTATTAGTAGATGCAGCTCAAACAGTAATTACTTTCCAGTAGTTTTGGCTTAGAGCTAATACCTCTGCCCCTTTTACCTAAATTTGAGCAATCATGTATGCATTGCTTATATAATAAATTTCAACTACAAAGTCATGACTAGAAACTAACTATTCTCACAAATCATATAACGCACTTTTTCTGGACATTTCTTCTTGCTGTACTTTTAAAAGGTTTACTGATGTGGACAAAATTCCCAAACTCCTCTTGTAATAGAATGAACCTCTATGTTCTGCAGGATGTCGCTGTCAAGGTATTCTCCAAGCAAGAATATTCTGACGATGTGATATTTTCCTTCAGACAGGAGGTCAGTATGTGTTCTGATTAAAATAACTCTTTCCTCTGTGTTACTTTTGTTGTGCTTAAATAGAATTGCGTGTGTTTATAAAAGATCTTCTAATCTTGATACTATGATTCTTGTTGCAAAAAGCTACACGCTACGACTTGCATAATATACCTGTCTATTGTAAAAGAGCTTCTAACTAGATATTGTGATACTTGTTGCAAAAAGCTACACACTATGACTTGCGTTATATACTTGTTTGTTGTTAAAAGGAAAAGATTGCCTTGTGATTTTAGATTGTATTATTCATGCTATCTGATAAATAATATATTTGTCTCGTGCTGGATATGATTTTTGTTTGAATTTCTGAAAATCTTGGACTCACCATCCTAGAGATTCTAAAGATGCATTTTTGTTTTAAATTCATTTTCCATTGAGACAAATAAGAAAAAGAAACACCAAAGAGGAAAAGAAAACCTGAATAATTGGATATTTGTCTGGTGGATAAGCATCTACTTAAGAGTTGTTTTTCTGGTTTTGAAGGTGTCACTTATGAAAAGACTTCGGCATCCAAATATTCTCCTATTCATGGGTGCAGTTACTTCTCCTCAACGTCTTTGCATTGTAACAGAGTTTCTTCCACGGTATTCTCTTCTTGTGCTTTACTCCACCTTATTTTCTTCTTTTTCTTGATGTATATTTTTGTCCGCCAAGGCAAATCTCATATGAGCTTATGTGTGTCCCATTTGTCAATATGTAATTCTACAGCTGTGAGGTGTCTATTATTTACTATCCTTGCATTCACAATTTAGAAGGGCGACTTATATTCAATTCCTACTCTTTCGTTTGATGCAGTGGTAGTCTGTTCCGTCTATTGCAAAGGAATACATCAAAATTAGAAAGGAAGCGGCGAATTCAAATGGCTTTGGATATAGTAAGTGCCATCGAAGTTCGATAAATCTTCTGGTGTGACCAGAAGTATTTTGGGTAGTGGCAAGGGACAATGTTGTATCTTCTGTTCCATTCTCTACTGCTTTTGCCGCTAGTGGATTCTCAATGTTTTTTATTTCAGGATGAATAAAACTTCTTATATATTAATTGTTCATCATTGTTGTGAATTGTCCATATGTATACAGGCGCGAGGTATGAATTATCTTCATCATTGCAATCCGCCTATCGTTCACCGTGATTTGAAGTCTTCAAATCTTCTTGTTGACAAGAACTGGACTGTCAAGGTCTGCTTTTAGTCACTTTTCTGTATCAATTCCAGTTGGCTTGTTTTGCTGTATGTGCTTTCTAAACTTTGAATGACTTGAAAGCTAATATGTGCTCTTTAACAGGTTGGTGACTTTGGTCTCTCGCGCCTTAAACATGAAACTTATTTGACAACAAAAACGGGCAAAGGAACGGTATCTAACTGGGACCCAGAATTCCTTCTGCTTATATGCATACAATATATTTGGATTTTTTTTTTTGTGCTTAATGAGCCTCATTCATATAATACTGACAACCTGCTTATTTTGTAATGCAGCCTCAGTGGATGGCTCCAGAAGTTCTTCGTAATGAACCTTCAGATGAGAAGTATGGCTAAGTGAATAGTGCTATTAAATCTAGTTTAGACTAGATTTATTGATAAAGAGAAATGAACCCTTCATTTCTAAACATTTTGCTTCTTGTTTGAGATGATCAGGGTCGATGTATATAGCTATGGAGTGATACTGTGGGAACTTGTAACCCAAAAGATTCCTTGGGAAAGTCTCAATTCGATGCAGGTATTGTTAATCTTTTTAAAAATTTTTTCAGATGACGTATCAAATTCTGTTGTTGTGTGATACCTGAAGTGGGCAAAATGATTGTCATAAGTTGATTTTCAATAAAAAAAAAATAACAAAAACATATACAGCACACACACACATAGAGGGGGTTGGGGTGGGTTTGTTAGCATCTGTAAACTATGCAGTAATGTCTTTTACACAGATCACCAATTTCTTTAGGATTCTTGCAGGTAATAGGCGCTGTGGGCTTCATGAACCAACGCTTAGAGATGCCAAAGGATATTGATCCACAGTGGGCTTCCATTATAGAGAGCTGCTGGCATAGGTTTGTTTTTGCTTGATGCTTGCTGTCCAATTTGATATTCTTTTTATTACTTTTCTCCGTATAAAGGGCAAAAAAATGTTCAGCATTAGTTGCATCACCTATTAGGTTGAATCCACCTGTAGGGCAGTAGATGTTTGTTTTTTCATGATTGTCTGGTTTTGGATAATTTCATACGTCTATTAAATCATATATTCTATGTTGAGCTAGCGAAGTGGAGTTTTTGAATGAATATTGTTGGTTCCATAACAGTAGTAGAGATGCTTGAAGTGGAAAATCATCTTTTGATAAAATGCTGATAATTTTTTTTCAGTTTCTAACTTTAGAAACTGAAGTTTTAAAAGTTACTCCCCTTCCCCCAACCCCCAGTGTCCAGTATTAGAGCCATATCTTTGAGTGTAGCATAATTTAGATTCAGCTGATTTGGCAAATTATGTGTTCTGTTGAACAGCGAACCACAATGCCGCCCTTCATTCCAAGAATTAATGGAGAAGCTAAAAGCCCTGCAGAGACAATATGCAATTCAATATCAAACTGGGCGTGCTGTTGCTGGAGACACCAGCCAAAAGGAACTGTAGATGCAAATAGAGTGCATTTGTGCTTTGTATAATTGCCAGCAGGTGTTGACATCCATAGCTTGCTGCAAATTGCTTGTGGTGTCGGACTAAAATATCTAGAGATCCTTTTTTGTTGATATAAGCCCATGATGGATTCCTCTATCTCAAAATTAGGGTATTATCGATTGAAAAGTAGATGTCATTGATGCAAGGTGTCTCCTTGAAAAAATATTGTTGGTGATGTAAATGTTACAGGGAATTCTTCTGTTGTGTCCTTTCACCATTTAATTTAAAACAAGCTACTGTTTGATTGCTCGATTGTCATTTTAGGTCCTTTCACCATTTAATTTAAAACAAGCTACTGTTTGATTGCTCGATTGTCATTTTAGGTCGTTCTGGTCTGATAGTGTTGAACAATTCAAAATCTAGCTGTACAGTGGAGAATGTAAGTGAAATAATTTTCTTTTTGTCTCCAGCACGCTTCTCCATCACACTGCTGACCTCACCCTGAAATGTAGGTTTAAATGGACCTTACAGATGCGCACTTTCCTCATCATTTTGGGTCTTCTGGAAACGATTCTATGTGTTTCAATAGAATTCCTTCGGTTATTCCACCCATGTCGGGGGGAAATAAAGCCTCTCAATTTATAAGCATTTGCTTTTATATATTTTCTGGAGTATTTAGTTAATGGATACAAAGAAGAAGAGAGAAAAAACATACTTAGGATTTAACATGTGAAACAATGAGAATTTGCATAGAAACAGATTTTTACAAGCAATATTGTCAGGATTGGTGATTCCCGCAACTCCGCTTTGAGCAAATTTTATGACCGTAAAGTGTGACCATATTTGGAAGGAAAATAAAACTCTGTTGCTTTTCTTAACGGGAGGTTATTAATAGAGCAAGGATCTAACGGCCGCAACAGCATCGCCTTTATGCTCACGCAATGTTCTTTCAGCCACCTTCTTGTCCAGCTATTTTCAAAATTATAGTAGATGTATCAAGTACAAAAATATCAATTGAACAAAGTCGAAAGTTCAGAAAGCATGAATACCTCTAGTTCATTTGCAATGATATCAACATCAGCGGCATTAATCTTAACAGCTGCCAATTCCTTCTCCCTGTGATGAAACCAAACACCATTTCTATGGTCAGTGAACTGAAATAAAATGTATAAACAAGTACCATAAGTTGGGAGACTTTTATTTGAAACCATAGAACTTGTAATTAGGCGAAGTCGTCCTTCATTAGCCAAAATTCCTTGTAATTAGCAAGCTTTCTTAAATTGAACAACATATCAAGATTTCTGAGCAACCAATCATACAATTTCAAAGCTCAATATGTAAGTGTTTGCTGTTATAAATTTCATTAATATATTTGTGTTTAATTTCCATTTACTACATTTATTTGAGTTATTAATTATTTTGTTTATTTAACTAATTTGTCAAATAAGATTTATTTGTTTAATTTCAAAATTTTATTGACATCTAATATCAGCAACAGCATTCGGCATTTCCTGAAAAGACATCTCCATCTCGACTAAATTACTACGCAACCATTTCAAAACAATAATGCTAAACTACATTACAAAAGTAAATTTTCAAGTCGCCCTAAATGCAACGTAGAACCACTTCTAATACTTATAAAAACTTTCAAATTGCATGCAAAGTTTGCATACATACACTCATATTCACACTCCCAACAAAATTTAGTGTTAGCTTCAACCTAACTTTCAATCACGATTTCTTCATAAACATTATACATTTTCAAGTTATCCCAAAATGACCAATTATTTCTCCAAAGCTTTCAGAATATTTCAAATGCATAATAATGCTTGTGCTACATTACATTAGTAATTTGCCAAGTCACCCTAACTGCCAATTAGAACCACCTCTAATACCTATAAAACCTTTCAAACTCAACATCTTCAAGTTTTGCGAACCAACACATTCGTATTAACACACCAACAGAATTTAGATTTAGCTTCAAGCTAGATTTCAATCACGATTTCTCCAGAAACATGACTGCTTTCAAAATAATGCAAAACTAAAAAATGATTTCTCCAAAACTGTCAAACCATTTCAAATCCAAAACAATAAACTACATTGCATTAATTGCCAATTCACCGCAAATGTAATGTAGAACCACTTCTGATACCTATAGAACTTTGAAACCCTTTACTTGCGAGCATGGCACCTCACAATCACGCTAGCACCCCAACAAGATTTACCTTCAAAGGTAAACTTCAAATCACTCTCGTTTTCTCCATTAACATGATACACTTTCAAAATCATCCAAAAACAACCCATGATTCTTGAAAATCCACCAAATTCCCACAACAAAAAAATCTCACTTCGCACAAGAAAAAATAACAGGAAAAAAAAAAAGCGCTAAAAAAAACCTCAATCTAGCAGCTTGAATATCAGCTTCTTTTGATCCAGCAATCGAAGCCATAGCCTGAAACCAAAAAAAGCTCCCCCAAATAGAAAAATCCGCAAGTTCAAATGCAATTTAAATATACTCAATAAAACCGAATCAACTCACCTCCTGGACACGGGTTGAGTCGAGTTGTCGATCCTCAACCCGGTCGGTGAGTTTGTCGAGGGCTTTGCTCTGCTGCTGCATGTCTTTAGAGTCCACCACTCTGTCAACTCCATCATCTCCTCCCTCCATTTTTCCCCCCCTTGAAATTCAAGAAGTGTTTTCTTTTTTTCCAGTGCGTGAACATTGATAGTAGTGATGGAGCCCTAGGATTTTGTATTTTGGGGCTTTTGTTATGGGCTTGAAGTGGTTTGGGCTGCAAAAAAATAGACTGTTTGGGTTCAGAGTGGTTATGGAAAACTTATTACACATTATATGTATATCTAGGTTGTTAACAATTTTTTGACAATTGAGAACTCCTAATTCCAAAAAATTCAAAGTTTCAAGATGCCAATAATCTATCAATGAAAGATGTAATAGTTGTGTGTTTTACAAAGTATTGCTCATGTGTCCTAAAAAGTGTGGAATTAGATTAAAATAGCCTATTGACAAATATTAAAAATTATTAAATTTTGATTTTTAATCGATCAAATTGCTCAATTCCATATTTATTCTAATTCATTTCTTTTAGGTTTTTATCTTATCCGTTGGAATCTATAAAACAGTTATATATCCTATATCATTGGATTGAATTTGGAAAATCTAACTCACTGACAATCCTAGTTTAAAATATTGAAAATTTTAATGTTCTTGATTTCTAAAATGAGTAATTTCTTATTATAAAAAATAATAAATGGGTTAACGGGTCGTCATAATGGTCGATTTGATTTAAATGGCTCAAAAATTAAATTT
Organism: Paulownia fortunei; assembly: GCA_019321725.1. Lineage (NCBI taxonomy): Eukaryota > Viridiplantae > Streptophyta > Magnoliopsida > Lamiales > Paulowniaceae > Paulownia > Paulownia fortunei. The sequence goes on along the minus strand of CM033123.1, from coordinate 661,090 downwards.
TTGTATGAGTGGTTTCTTGTACAAAAAATCATATTAACTCTCATATTTTCTCCCACTTTGACGTGTGAAGAAAACTACACTTAGTGAAAATGAAACATAAGAAAGAAAACAAAAAAAAAGGCTGTTATTATACAATTTTCCAGAAGAAATTGGAAGCATAATTTTTAGTAAAGTTGCGATAAAAAAGTTAAAGAACATCACCACTTGAGGAATCATTTGGATGTAAATGAAAACCTCTGCTGTTGTGATTGAAGTTGGATAAAAGTGAATTAGAAACAAGAAAGAGAATAGTAAAAATATCAAATTTTGGTAAGTTTTCTTAAACTTACATCACATAAAATGCATTTGAATTTTCGCCTTAATTTCGTTAGCTACCAATAGTGTATAATAAGAGTCGAGCAAGCTTCAATAAGACTCCACTGAAGCTGGTTGAGTCCGAGCTTCCAAGCAAGTGAAGCTTGAGATAATTGGTCATAACTCATGGACATAAACAATAGAAATTTGTAATATTTCAATTAATAAACGAGTAGGAGTTCAGATTGTACTCCTAACATGCAGTTTTAACCAAAATAATATAAAATAAAATAGTAAATATAACAATGCTTTAGATAATATCAGTGGTTGTACTACTTTATGAAAGGTACAAATTACTAAAATTGTCACTCTTTTTGTACAAAATAACTGAAGAAAACGACTTTACAAGTGCTGTTTTACTGAGTTCATCAGCAGCTTTTTGTCTATTCACTAACATGCTAACAAAAAGTACTGCTACTATTTTAAAGGCACAGCGAGAGGCATCAACCTTAAATGAACTCTAAAGATGCACTTCACAACCATGCAGGTAGCCATTCCTTGCCTTTGATGAAGTCTATGGAGAGGAAGGGGACAGCTTCTTCATCAGCTAGTTGTTTAGACCAATTTGCACGATTTTTTGAAGCAGATCCTGGTCCATGACATTTATACTCTGCTTGGTATAAATTGCTGTTTCATTTCACAAATTATTACAAGCATCAGAAATGCTAGTGAACCACAAATTTGATTGAATTGAGCCATTAATCAAGAAAAAGCTTATTGACACAAGTAACAAGAGACTTGAGGAGGAATAATGTAATTTGGGCATCTGATGGAAGAGTAGGAAGAGTAGGATGTGTGTATCTGAGATACACGAACCTGATACACGCACGTGCAACGTGCATTTACTAAAGCTGCAATTACACGTATCTAATACGCACCTAGGTTGAATTTGCATATAACCTAGTGTATTAACCTTAGGTGCATGATGGAATTTCTTGTGATGTTCACAAAGTATAATAAAACTGCCCTTCGAACTTTAGGGGAAAAAAACAAAGAAAATGAGATCACAGTTGAATATGAGACAAGTTTTCTTACTCTGTACTGCCTGGATTGCTCCAATTTGTCCACCCTTGAGGGATAATAGTCCTTGACAAGTAGGTGTTTGCAAAAACTACCCTGGCATGTGCTCCTTTGGCCCTACCCAAGTACACATCTCCAATCCCATACACCTTCCCCTTGACAAAGACAAATCCACTGCTTTCATTATGGCTTTGCCTGTGATTTGCTGTGATTGATCCTCGAATTTCAACTCTCCAATCAGCAATCGCAAATACCTCACAGTCCTGCATATAACAGGAAAAAAAAATCCTGGTTTAAAACAAGTCTTTGGCTAGAAAATAGTTCTTTGGTATCTGTTTGATGGTCCGGGAACTATCTTGGTCCAAGAATCATGTCTTTAGATCACACTGGCCAATAGTGGGCACCTGTAATCCGGTCCCTGATGGTTCCAGGAATATCCAAGACCAATTGATCTGACTAAGAATGCCATGTAATATGTCAGACAAGTGTTGGTTCATATTACTAATGCTGGACAACAATTTTTAGAATTATGAGTATGCGACTAATTGCTGGACAAGTTACTGATCTTCGTATAAGAATGATAAGTGCTCACATGAAACATGGCTTGCCCATGTCCAAAAATGAAATCAATGGAGCCTTGAATGTAGCAGTTGTCATAGTAGTGCCTGCCCTTATAGTCGAAGAGAGTGTTATGGTTGCTGAAGAATGCACAGTGGTAGAAGGCAGCCTTGTCCCCTCCCACCAGTGCTGCCACCGACTTATTCTGTGCAGTGTGACTAATGCCGGTTGGAGCTGTATTCTGTCAATTTACACAATTAGCAACATTATTTCTATCTTATTCACTCGGAATGATGGTGAATACACATAAAACGTACTAAATTGATGGATTGGAAATATTGTCACATCAGTTGTTAAATTGTTGATTGAGGATTTCTTTCAATTTAATTAACAGAACTTTTTCCTTTTCATCACATTGGTTATTTGACTTCTACTATTGTAGATAGTGCTGCTTAGTGACTTCAGTCTAGCCCAACACGACATTTTCACTCTAAACTAGCTGCATAGTTAGAACTTATGTAGACTTCCTTGATGAGGTCATTTCTCCATTCTGCCAAAAATGGCACTCCCATCTCCTATTGAAACAAAAGATATGAAGGGATATAAAAAGGGGAACCTTGAAGCTGATACCAAAGGCAACAAAATGTGGAGCTTCAACTTTGAATGTGGCGGAGCCGTAGTTCTTTTCTGAGCTTTGGGACCAGACAATGGATGTCCTCCCTTTTCCGCTGCCTCTCATGAATATATAGGGCTTGCTAAGTGGTATGCTAACCTTTTCTCTGCAGAATAGTCAAGATAATAAAAGATTTTCAGATAACGAATTCCCATAAATTCATAAACTTTCTGATCCATTCATGTTGATGAACTTATCCATGTGAATTAAGGGATCAAAGAAGCATGGTAGAGAAAACATTGTATCATAGTCAATCTTGTAAACAGACCTCTAAAGCGATTTCAAGTCATCATATGTAGGCTGCTTTGGTTTTGAAACTATGAAGGTCATGAGAAACATAAAGTTAGAGAGAATTCTTGAAATAAAAGACCATTTTGTGAATTTTAAGTCTTTATCATTAATCATTCTACAGCAGCAGAATGATGCATATTGGATAAGCTAAAATCTTGAATGACTCTCAACCAACATGATGCAACTTCAATCAAACAGTATTGTTCAACTCTGCAGGCCCATAATGGGACCAAAACCATATTGTTTGTCACAAATTGTTCTTTGTGATACAGTCAGTGAGAAATGGAAATGGCAGAAATCCAGACATTTTTCAATTTTCAGAAATGGTGAACACCTAAGTACCTGTTAGTGAAAAAGTGAAAAAAAGAATGTGGTAGTCCAGTAGATAATTGGATTTCTTCTTATCTATGCGAATTATGAAGCAATCACCTGTAGACTCCCTTTCTGATATGAATGATAATCCATTTAGAATTTCCATTTGGGACATGATCAATGGCAGCTTGTACAGATTTGAAGTCCCCTTGTCCATATGCATCGACGATTATCGTATGATTGGTTCCAATTTTTTGGGTCAAGAGACGGGAGTCAACCACATTTTTCTTGGAGAAGCCATGTACAGAATCCAGGAAGATGACTAATGTGACAAGAATAAATACAGAGGTTAAATTTATGGCTCTAACAAATGTTGCAGAATGGAGGTGTGGTTTATTCATTTTTTTTTCCTTTTTTTTTCTGGGATGGAACTATGTAGCTGAATTTATCTGGGACTGGATAAAAATGTCAAAGTTTCATGAAGAAAAAAGTGAGAATTTGCATGAAAATTCCTTTATTGGAGGTCCTCCATCAATTTCTCAGTGTTTGTTATGCAATTTTTTATCATTTTAATTCTTGTTCCCTAGGACATGGCAACGACATCCTATGTAACCTTAATTTTGTCTATAAATACCAAAAAAGAGGGAGATGAAGAAATAGATTTTTGTTATGGTTGATTGCCCATTCCTTAATTTGTGGGTTGCCTATGCATCCTTGGAGAAGCATGCGTTTGTCCTCTCCGTGAAATCAATGAAATATTAGAGCTCAAGCTTTTAAGTTCACCGGTGCCCAATTGCAACTACATAGAAATACCCAAATAAAGTAGAAAAGAATTTGTACTAATGCTCGGTTTGAATCTTAAATTTTAATGAGAAAGCAATGAGAAAAGTGTTTATCTTCATTTGCTTTAAATAAAGATGCAAAAAGAAAAGCTTGTAGAAGTATAATCTCAAGGTTAATTATGTAATTTTATTTTATTTTTCTTGTTATTTTTCTAAGTTAATAAAAAAAATAGCATTCATTTATCACAAAGGATGATTCACAAAAAATCAGCTTTTACTGATTTTATTTTTACTGTTTTTTTTTTTTTCTTTTTCTCTACAATCTCATGTCTAATGAAGCGTAAAAAAAGTTTTAACATAGCATCATCAAACATCTACCAATTTTTGTTGAAGAAAATCCTAATACGAACACGAAGTATTCAAATTGAAAAAATAAGACTACCAAACTTAAAAGAAAAATTGCAAAATTTATGTGCATGTCCTCACATGAGACACGAGGGGCCTGTTGCTATGTGACTTTGAACTAATGAAATAAATGCTACATGCCAAACAAACTTGTGTCTCTATACAAGTGACCCATATTAATGAAGTTGTTTCTTGTCACTTTCAAAGTGTCAAGCTCTTTGATAGTCCATTTATTTTGTGCATATTAGGAAAAAAAACACATTTATTTGTTGGGGTTTTAGTCAATATTTCTGTTCAATCATATTTGGAACAAACTATCCATAATGGAATGGTCTATTGGTAAAGCTTGGGGTGAGTCAATTTACATTAATGGCGGAATTTAATGAGATTGAGCTAAATGGAAAAGATTTGATTTCATCTAGCTGGTAGAATCATGACTGGTTAGTTGTGCACGACTGAAATACTACTTTTGAGTATTGTTGTTCATGTTCAAGTTCAACTCTGATCATTTTTATTTATTTATTTTTAGTTTTCTTATTTTAGGTTCAACGGTGATCACAATTTTAAAGTCATTGATTCATAGGGTACAATTCTAGTCAATAAATAAATTGGAGATACATAAAAATCCGATTTAATGCATGCCCTAAGAGATATGAATAACATGGATCTATGCATGTTTTCTATTTTAAAATAAAAGACCACATCCAAGGCCTAAGCCTATCTCTATTAAAGTATAAAATCACTATCCTTATGCAAAATCCTGAATATTTGCATTAAAAACCCTCCCATTAAGCTGCAGAGACCTTGTTTAGTAAGGAGTCTTAGCTAGCCAAATAAATTCTTTCCTAATAAAATTAATACTTTGTAAATTCAGGTAAGATAAGAAAATAGTGAAGGATTAGCTGGTGATATTTAATATTTCTACCCCACCCATATCCATTGTTCAGACCTTCTTTAATAGCCCTTTTCAAAATTCAGATCAAAAAATGCCAAAGTGATCAAGATGACTAAGCATTTGATCGTTAATATTTCAAATTTGATCGATAAAAAAAAAAAAAAAAAAGGCAAATTGATCCCACAAACTTGACTTCAAAGTGTTGAAATATTGATGATTTTTTGTTGACTTTGAAGATAGCTACATTTGAATTCATCAAATCTTCAGTGTTCAACTGCACTATGCTGCTGGCCCGTCATCTAACTGCATTCTACCTCTTTAATTCCTTTGAAAAAGAACCAGCAAATGTCCCCCTCACGTTTTAATGGCGCATTCATAAGGTTCTTTCAACAGCAGAATCCAAAATTTGGACTTAGGATTATAAACTTTTATGAATTTCAACATAACCTAACAAAAAATTCTGAGGGTTCGTCTCAAGAATGTATCGTAAAATCTCATTTTTTGCTGAAGTGAAAAAAGAAAATCTCCAACCTCTATTGAAAGTTGAAATCGTATCACGTATGCAGGAAGATAAACTCCAGCATCTAGCATAATTTTGCTTATGCCATAGATGTCTAGTCGACCTTGGCCAAGGTAAATGCAGCTTTTAATATTACCAATTCCAGGACAAGGTAAAAATGAAATATTCCTCATAATTGCTCTTTCTATCATGAGATTCTTTCACAAAACGTGTCCATGGTCGACACTAGACGTGTTGATCGTTTATATGCAACAGTGAAACTAGTAGGAAATATACTTGTTTTGTGTGACCGGGAGTTTCAATGCTACGTACCATGCCACATCCAACCAGGATTAAAATGCCTCGACTTGTTCTAAGTTTTTATAGGTTGAGACTGCTTACAACTCCCAATTTATGCCTCACAGGTTTATCTAAACGGATGATAAAAGTAATCATACTCTTTAATTATATGATCATGAAGCCATAACAGACTTCTTCCAACTGGAGTCAGCTACCCTGATGCTGACTCCGTAAGATCAGTGCATTTATAAATAAAGCCCACATAGGGGCAGTGTTCTGAATGTCCTCACATGAATGTACTACTTAATTAAGTTCTCTCCATATGACAAACTGAAGAATATGGATCTGAAAATTTTGGCAGTTATTTTCTTGCTGGTTTTCAGTTTTCATGCCGAAGCAGGGGGCCTATCCTACAATTTCTACGATCAATCTTGCCCACAACTGGAGGATATTGTCCGAGCAGGAGTTCAATCTGTCTCACTCACTGATCCTACCACCCCTGCTGCATTGCTAAGGCTCATGTTTCATGACTGCCAAGTTCAGGTCTCTCTTTACACACACACACAAACACATCTTGGTGTGTGTGTTTTTCACATTACAGCTAGAATATAAAATATGGATGGCTTTACTCTTCAAGAAGATTGTTTTTGCGGTGATGCTTTCTTTCAGCGTTGCTTTCACAGGAAATGATGCTTACACACACACACTCACACATTTTACTGTGTGTTTTTCTTGGTTTGATATAAGAGCATTTTTATGCAATATATTAGCATCCACAATATGCAAAAAAATTTATACAATTGAACTATTCAACAAGATTGCTTATGTACTCGTTCTTTTTGCATTCCTTTGACAGGGTTGTGATGCTTCTATCCTTCTTGATCCAGATGGTGCCAGAACCAAACACTCGGAGATGGCATCACCAAAAAATTTTGGGATCCGAAAGAGGGATTCTATAAGCCTTATAAAATCAACAGTAGAAGAAGTGTGCCCCCAACAGGTTTCATGTGCGGACATCCTAGTAATGGCTGCTCGCGAAGCGGTTGCCTTGTCTGGAGGCCCAACAATCAATGTCCCTTTAGGCCGCAGGGATTCTTCCAACCCTCCAAACTTGAGATTGGCAGATGCTTCACTCCCTCCTGCAGACATTGAACTTGATGGCATGCTCCAACTTTTCGCGAAAAAGGGCATGACAGTGGAAGAATCCGTCGCCATCTTAGGTACAAAATGAACATCAGATTAGGACAATGTGATGTAACACAAACATTCATCACATACACAAACATGTATAAGCGTGATAATCTTGAGGCCTTTGCATTATGCAATAAAGTTTAAGGGCAGTTGACGATCCTAATGTGGAAATTACAAAGTGCAGGCTCCATCTTGTTCAAGAATAGTGCCGTTGACTTCATCAAATCTTTGACTTAGAATTAGTCGATTATTGTGTTATTGTCATGGTGGAACATAGGATGGGCCATTTATAAATAACACATACATATACACTTAATACTCCATGTTAGGCCTCTACATTATGTTCAAAAATGTTTTTGTCGATCAACTACCAAAGTAAAAACTTAATGTTCTAATTCTGATGATTGCCTTTCATTTGCAGGGGCTCATACCCTTGGAATTACACACTGTTTCAGTCTTCAGAGCCGTTTATACAACCAGGAAAACAGGCCTGGAAATGCAAGAAATCCAGGATTTGAAAATACATTGAGAATGAGCTGCCCTCTTGGGTCAGCTTCAAAAATCAGCTTTGTGCAAAATGACCTGACATCAGTATTCTTTGACAACCAGTACTTTGTGAATTCGATGAGTGGCCGTGGAGTTCTAAAGATTGATGCTGAAATGCCTTTGGACTCACGAACTAGACCATTTGTGGAGAAGTTTGCTAATGATGAGGATGCATTTTTTCAAGCTTTTTCGTCGGCTTTCGTCAAGCTCTCTTCTTCTAATGTTCTTACAGGGAATCATGGTGTGATTAGGAGGAGTTGCAATGCATTGTATTGAGAGACATTTACCAGACTGAATATGGATATTGATAATTATAATTAATTCCTTGGCTTTTCAGGTTTTCTGGCTTTTGTTCAATGCTTTTTCCTTTTGTCATGTCACTTTGCTGGTAAATTGCTTTCTCAGCATTGCATATTTTGGATGCTCTATTTTAATTTGTATTTTACTTTGTATTTTAGGTTATAGATGCATGTAAAATATATATAATTAATTAAGAATCATAATTAAAATTAATTATTTTCTCCTAGATTAAGAGAACCCATAAATTTACATTGAATTTTTTTATAATTCAAATGTAGAATGAGAGAACCAATAAGATAAGCACTTTGCCTTTGTAGCACATTCATTTAACTTTAGTTGGATACCATGTATTTCTCAATATATATTTTATGTACACATACATGTTCAATCTAGTCATGTTCATGTAGTTATGATGCTATAACCATATATTCCGACATTTCCATATTAAAATACTTAGTTGAAACAGAACTATATATATATATATATGTATGTATGTATGTATGTATGTATTTTTTCAACTTTTTTCGTTTTGTTGTGTGAAGGAATGTCTAAATCATTCTGATATCCTATTGAATTGTGCTACTTTCTTGTTTCGTATTCAAAAATTAGAAATCCCACAAAAGAGGACACTATTACTATTTATATCCCACTCAACAAAATCAAACAAAAAGAAAAAGGACCACATGAAACATATTCACATATATGAATTGAGTCTACACTACAGAAAAGTAGTCCAGATTATTATTACTTTAATGTCTTCTGATCCGATAAAGCCCAAAAGTATTCTGACTTATTTCTTGGGCCACTCCGAGCAAATTGGGCCTTACTCTAGTATTATAAGAGTCTAGTGGCCTAAGTCCCATGTTTTAGAACTTATCTACTGGCCCAATTCACCCAAAACAGTCCCAAGTTTGTGAACCAATCCCTCTATTTTAAGAATATGTTATTTGATTTACATTTAGGAGGGACTGTGGTGTTGAAGCAACCTATTGGGCAGTATAATTTAGTTATGGCCATTTTATTATACTTTTTATTCACGGCAGGTAATTGCACATTATCTCAAAGAATAATAATGGCATGGGTATAAATTATTGATTATTAGCCTTGTGTGAAAATGAAAGTTGAAAACTAGCTATTTAATTTTGCCCAATATATCAATAAGGAGAATGGGAACCTCACAAGAAATTACTTCTGCAGTGGGCAACTTGCTTTGACATGAATCTCATGGCCTAAGGCTACCCTCTATCCCTGGCTGATGCAAAACTAGTTAGCCTGTAGCATCCCAAGTTCCATAGATAAAGAATATATGCAGAAACAAGGAATTCTTGGTTTCCTGAGTTATTGCTGAGAATATTGTCAAAGTTCTGTGGGTCCTGTGAATCAAGGAGACTAATACAGAAAGTGATTTTGTTTGAATCTGAAATTGGGATGCCATAATAGTAATCTGACAATATATGAGGGTACTATTTAAAGAGAAGATTTACAGAATTTTAGATCAATTAATATTAAGGACAGAAGTTATGTACAAATCATGTAACTTAAGTCCTAAATAATGCTAGTGAAGTAGATGAACTTATCAACCGAAAAATGGATGTTTTCAAAAGTTGAATAATAATTATTATAATTTTTTGAAAATTCAAAATGGAAAAAGGAGTAAAAATGGGGAAATTGTCCCATCAAACCAAATGATGATGATGAGCAAGCAAAGTAATTTTTTGCCCATACCCATGTTTCTTGGTTGGTCCATTATGATGCAATCTCTCCCATCTTAATTTATTCAATCCCATTTCTGGCAACCAAAATAACCAAATGGGGGCTACTGCCAGTCTCAATAAATGACACTGTTACCATTTGTAGTGACTGCATTAAATTTACATACCGTATCATCCTCTTTTCTCTGAGTTTTTGAGTTGTTAGGTTTATTGGCAGTTGAAAACATTAACCCTTTTGTGAATTAAAAAATGCTAGTTACATTGTTTTCTTGAAACTAGAACACCCATTGGACCGATTTGCACAAAGCTCAGTAAATTTCAACCAACTCTTTAATTTTGCCAAGTATATAATCAAAAGTAATAATTGTTATGATAATAAGAACAATTAAAAAAATCTAAAAGAAGTGAAAAAATAATAATATTAAAGATCACAGTGTACATGGGAAACTCAAGGCAAAAATTATAGAAATTTTGGTTTTCATACACAAATCTGCACTAAATCCATCCTTCCAAATTTCCTCAGTATATTTTATGTTGTGTTGAATGAATATCTATATAATTTGATCGATTGCGTAAATTTCGTAAGAGCAACGGAACAAAAAAAAGGTATACATTCTTTTTTATTATATTAGTATTTTATATTATATTGAATTAGTATTAGTTAGTGATCTGCCTTAGTTTGTGAATCTCGCTCCATAAATGCAGTCCCAAAATAAATAGACACTAAAACGGAATCAAAGGTAAGATTAACAACAGGAAAGGTCAGGTCCAAATACCAGACATCTCAAAAGAAACAAAAACTATTTGGTCTAAAACAATTGGTTCCAAAATTCTGTAACTCTCACGGGTTGGAGCTGATTCTGCTGATCATTCAATGAACTTTCTCAACCCCTACCCCTACCCCTTATCTCATGCAGTCTAAGCTATAAAAGGCTCATGCTCTTCTACAAGCTCCTCTTCTATAGTTCTATATATGTTGTTTGAGATTGATTTTTGCTTGAATTTATTTTCCACCTAACAAATTCTTTTATACAACGAAAATTTCTGCTGTTTTCTGAGACTAATTTTAGTCTTGTGTTTGAAACAGAAAAAACATGTTTTTCATTCATTAGTACTTCCTAAAGATTTGAATAGTGTAACAGACCATAACTTCATCACTCACTTCAAGATTTCTGCTATGGGAAATCTATTGTATAAGTCGTTCTATGTTTTATGCCAATTCTTGATAGTACTGGTTGAGACCAGGTTCTGTTTGGCTAAATATACACCAGCCAATTTTGTTTTTGGAGATTCTTTGGTTGATGCAGGCAACAACAACTACATTATATCTCTTTCAAAAGCAGATTTTGTCCCAAATGGGATTGATTTTGGTAAGCCAACAGGCCGATACACGAATGGAAGAACCATAGTTGACATTATAGGCAAGTTTTCGACTTTTTCTTTTCTCTCAAATCTTTAGTCAGGTACTATTGTAATGCCATATTATTTCAGGAAGAGTCTTTTCTCTGTGGATGTATTTGCATAAACAGGACAGGAAATGGGTTTTAATGGCTTCACTCCTCCATATTTGGCACCAACCACAGCTGGACTAACAATTCTGCAAGGTGTAAACTATGCTTCTGGTGGAGGTGGGATCCTAAATTATACTGGGAAGATTTTTGTAAGTTCTCATTTTTGAAATTTTTTTAGAGTTCCATCATCCTTTTTTAACTTGCTTTTTTTTTTAGTAGGTTTATGTGGACAATCTCACTGAAAATGGCCTAAACAATGTGGATGTTATCTATAAAATTGTTCTTGAAAATGTTTGTGATGATAAATGGAGACATCTTTTTTATGCTAAATCCACAGGGTGGGAGGATTAATCTGGATGCACAGATAGACAACTTTGCAAATACCAGGCAAGAAATAATCTCAAGAATAGGTGATGCTGCAGCAAAGAAGCTGTTCAAAAACGCTTTGTTTTCAGTAACAATTGGCTCAAATGATTTCATCAACAATTACCTCACACCTTTTGTTTCTAAAGTTGAGCAAAAGCTAGTGCCTCCTGAATCTTTTGTGGGAGCCATGATTTCAAGATACAGAATCCAACTGATGGTAAAAATTTATAGTAATTTTTTTTTTTTAACAACAATATGAAATTTGTTTCAAAACAAATAATTATAACATGTGATTCAGCAACAGTTTTTGTTTTAAAATATTTCTCAGAGGCTTTACAGTATGGGTGCCAGAAAAGTTATTGTGGCTAATGTAGGGCCTATTGGGTGCATCCCATTTCAAAGGGAGATTAATCCATCTGCAGGGGATGGCTGTGCTGTTTTCCCCAACCAACTTGCACAACTATTCAACAGCCAGTTGAGGAGCCTTGTGAATGAGCTTGGTGCAAATCTTGAAGGATCAAAATTTATTTATGCAGATGTATACCGAATTGTCGATGATATTATCCAAAATTATATATCATATGGTAACGTACGTTCTCCTATATATTCTTTCTACTAAATCGTGTGGGGTGTGTGCATTGGGTTGCATATAGTTTATATTACTATCATAATAGCCATTTCACAACGTGTAAAAGAATGCAACTTGTATTTAGCACGTGTACTTAATATGATCCGACAATTTGAGATTGGACAAGAATTTTTTATATTTCTAGGCCCATCCCGATTTTAACTCATTCTTCTTTGCTAAACTCTGCTATAAAGATAAGTGTAGTATAATTGTAACCATGTCATTACACATTTGTATATGGATTAGTTCTACATGATTATAGGAGAACCAGGACATAGAGATCTAGTGAGTTTGAACAGGTGGATTGCTTGTACTAACTTTAGTAGACTAACATGATCTAATTTCTTAACCATGTAAGAATTCCACAAGACCAACAGATCGATCAACATGGTGCAATGATTTAAATTTTTTTTTTTTCAATTTTTGTATTTCCATATATGATTTTTGTTAAATTTTTGGTTGCCATACAGGATTTGAGAATGCAAATTCAGCCTGTTGTTATGTTGCTGGTAGATATGGGGGCCTAATTCCATGTGGCCCGACATCAAAAGTCTGTGAAGACAGATCTAAATACGTTTTTTGGGATGCTTACCACCCAACAGATGCCGCTAATTATATCATTGCAATGCGTCTGATCGACGGAGACTCTGCCGACGTCTGGCCCATCAATATTCGGCACTTAATGGCATCACCACCCATGGATTAAAATAGAAGTTATATTATTCATTATAAATACAGAAAATTGGTATTATTTATTTTAGTTCTAAACAAAAATAGGAAAAAAGGGGGAAGAAAAACAGAATTTTGATTCAACTAATTCATATTGTTCTTGAATTGGATTATTGAATTTTTTTTCTCACATGGACTTCTTTGTGGTTCTTTTATTTAATAGAAGTTATATTATTTGGTTGAACACTATGGCAAAATTTATTTTTTTTCGATGCAACTCTATTATGATTATCGATACTCTATCTAATGTTATAAGTATGTACGTATTATCAGTGAAAAAATATATATTTGGAGTGCAAATAATATTATTGTTTTATAATAACATATATTTGAAGTGGGAATAATAACCTCCACCAAAATACTATAGATGACTCAATCTTTATTTGATTGACCAAATTTAATGTTTCTATTTCTTTTTGGAATGTGCAGATCTAAAACTCTGCTTCTTAAAATTAAATTTTTAATTTTTTTTACTTAAACTAATAATATAACAACAAGAAAAATTACTTTTATAGTCATGCAATATGAGGGGTTTTGAATTTTGACATCAAATTTTATAAAAAATCCAATTTTAGTATCATATATCACCGTCTCATTGCAATTTTCGTACCACCTCTAACATAAAATGACATGTTTTGTTACCATCTTTGACATAAAATGATACGTGCAGCACATGTGAATGTTAAACCTAAAATTTTGGAAAGAATTTTGGCACGTGAGAAAAATTTAAGATTTTAACCAATTTTCTTAAAAACAAAGCATAAATTAAATTTTTAACATTATTTCTCTAAATTCTTTCATTTGACTTTAGTTTATTCTGTAAATGAGTGTGAAATATTTTTGATTGAAAAACAAAAATATTTTTGGTGGGAATTTGTCCACCAATTTGCTTAAATTTCGGCATTTAGGACAATACACATACAAGTTTATTTTTTAAATTTATAAATGAATAGACAAATACATATACACATTATCTAAATTATCTACAAATAATATTTTATTACTTTTAATATGTATAATATAGATTATATATAAAATTATTGAGGTCTAAATTATGTAAGTTAAATAAATCTATAATTCTACACATTATTTGTATACATGTGAATTATGTGTATATAAAATATTAAACTTCATGAATATATTATAGATATAATCTTATACTTTGTATATCTGTGCACTACATATAATTTATATTATGTATGCACGTAATGTTACACATAATTTTATATATATTTATACCCGCAACTGTAGGTACTATTTAAATTTATGTGTACATATTACTATTTATCTGTGTGTGTTACATAAATCATTTTATATTCTAATTATAAAAGTACACATAAATAATATCCATATTTTTTATTATATTGTATATTAATAACATAGATTACATATGTATACAATATTTGTATAATATATAAAGTTTATGCTCTTTATGTATTTGGCATATATATATAATTATGTATCCTCAATTCATATATAATACACTCATAAATATATATCAAATAATATATAATATTCAATCAATTATTAGATATGTATACTAATGTAAAAAAATTGCTGAAAAATGAATTACCCGTAAAAACATGTAAACTAACGGGCAAAAGCCTGGCATAAGCCATTTCCATCAAAAAGTTTGTGTGTTACTAAAATTGCAATAAAATGACTAAAATTTAATTTTTTGAAAAATTTAGGACCAAACTTACAAATTTACATATATTATCAAACTAAAAAGCAACTTTTTAACAACAATAATTTTTGATCACTATTTTGAGGATGGTATTAATAAATTATATTGAATTCTTAATAAAAATTTCTGCAAATTCTGATGGGATTCAGTAGAAAGAGGAGTAATGTAAAGCATAACACCCAAAAAGGAAAAGAATGGCTGTAAAATTGTTTCGTTTTAACGATATCTATCACGTCACGGATAAGGCTTTTTCTTTGACACGCACTCCAACAACTATACATACAGACTCTATATACCCAAGCGTAACAAATCATGCATTCCAGACTTGTACATTCGCAGGAGAAAGTACAACGCAGAAATGGAAATCCCGCTCCCCCCGCCGGAAAAGCTCATTTTCGTTTACCGGGCACCAAACGGCGTTGCATACGTTATCATAAACCGGCCAAAAGCCCTCAACTCCTTGACTCGGTCAATGATGGACGACTTAGCCGAGGGAATCAAGAGCCTGGCCTCGGATAATTCGGTTCGGGTTATCATACTTTCCGGTTCGGGCCGGGCATTCTGCTCCGGTGTTGACTTGACTGCGGCGGAGGACGTGTTTAAAGGAAACGTAAAAAATATGGAAACCGACCCTGTTGCTCAAATGGAGCTGTGTAAGAAGCCTATAATTGGAGCGGTAAACGGGTTTGCGGTGACGGCTGGATTTGAGATCGCTTTGGCTTGTGATTTTTTGGTGGCTTCGAAGGAAGCTAAGTTCATGGACACTCATACCAGGTGGATTTTTTTCCCTTTGAAACCTCATATTAATCTGACTATTTATTGTAGAAATTTTATCATGATATAGGCGTTTTTAGTTGGGAAGGTCGTAGGTACAATTATCAATGATTAGAGTATTGCCTGTAGAGACAGATTAAATAGTGTAAGTGTTTGAGTGTTGAGTGAGTTGAGCTCAACTCGACTGAGTGAGTTAATTGAGCTAATCACAAGTCGTGAACATAAGTCTCTTTATCATTTTCTCTGTAAATTTGCAAAATTATTGGATTATCAAAGCTGTGCAAGCTTCTAGTTTCCTCAATTCGCGTCCAAAGCACTACTGTGTGCTATCACTATTGCATGGCGAATTAGAAAATAACATTCATTGCTTGAGAGGATGACTTCGTTAATCACGTTGTTAAGAATTTTGCGCATATCTGCTCGTTTTATTTTTCATGTGAAATATTAGAATTCTTTTGGGTTCCCTTTGTCTTTTACATAATTTTATAGCTTTTTGCAATGTTATTTTATTTCAAATGAAATGAATTAAACTACTTGAATTTGTTGTCACCGTTGCTGCTATAATTATATCTAATGTGTGAAGAAATACTTTGAGTTTCTTTGTGATGATATTGTATTTCAGATCCCATAATTATCTAGAGTACTTATGCTTTCTGGAACGCCTGTCTAGACATGCCTTATTTTGAACTTGATTTGGCAGGTTTGGAATATTTCCTTCTTGGGGCCTGTCTCAGAAGCTTTCACGCATAATAGGGCCCAGTCGAGCTCGGGAAGTGTCTTTGACTGCAATGCCTGTAACTGCTGAACAAGCTGAAAGATGGGGTTTGGTTAATCATGTTGTTGAAGGAAGTGAACTTTTGAAGAAAGCTCGACAAATTGCGGAAGCCATAATTAAGAATAATCAAGACTTGGTGCTGAGGTACAAAGCAGTTATAAATGATGGATTCAAACAAGATCTGGGTCATGCACTTACTCTAGAGAAGGTGATGAGTTTTGTTTTTTCCTCTGCTACTACTTTTGTTAAAATTGCACTTGTCTGTTATTGACTGGCCACTTTAAGATTGAATACTGATAGAATTTCTTATGGCCAAAGTCTAACTGCACATGCCAACTTTCCCACCTGAACCTGTTCTTTTTAAGCTTTCTTCACTGTTCTCCAATTGGCCTCATTTAAGATATCATTGTAATAAAGGATGAGATATGTTTTTTGATATCTAACCTACAAACAGCGACTCTATTGAGTCCCTTCCCATAATCAGTGACAGAGAAAAGAAAGAGAAAGTGTGAAAGAAAAGAGAGTTTGACCCTCGAACAATGGAATCTGGGAATCTCAAACCCAGGCTGTTTGTGATTTTAGCCCATCAATACTACTGAACTTGTTGTGGACATGACTTCCATTATTGGACCTGCTTTTGATTGCTTGGATTTCAGCAGATCAGTGGCTTCTAAATACTGCCTTTATCATTCTTTAAATCTCATCTGGTTTGATTGGGTCTTGATAAAACCTGCAGCAAGAATTTTTAAGAGCAGAGGTAAGAGAAACAGGCCGGGCTAAAAGGATTCTTTTTGTGAATACCATTTTCTTGTGAAATTGAGCTGTGGTTGTAACTCATACTCAAATCCATTCTTTAACTTCTCATACTTTCATTTTCCTTCTCCTGCCCCCAGTTCTTAAATTGCATGGTCATTTGTCCCGTTATGTTTTACAGATAACCTCTAAGTTACATATCAGAAAAATTTGCTAGGAAGAACAATGGCTCTTTACTGAAATTGTTCTCTCTAATCTCATAACAGTCTTTTGCAATCTGGTTTAGTGGTATTCCTTATACTTTGACCTTAGAAATGTATGTAAAAGAAATAAATGTATAAACCGGCAAGGAAAACACGGTCATTGGCTACTCTCTTGAATCTTTCTTGCCCATAAAAAAGTTGGTGGTTGTGCTGAAACATTGATAGCTTATCAGTTTGTGATCTTAACTCGCATTTGTATCTCTATCACTTGCAGGAAAGGGCTCACGAGTATTATGATGGGATGACTAAGGAGCAGTTTAAGAAAATGCAGGAATTTATAGCAGGTCGGAGCTCAAATAAAACGCCATCGAAATTGTAATTTTTGTCTGTTCCTTTGTTTCTTCTTTGGTTAAATAAATTTGGTGGATCATCATCATGTGGGAAGAAGGTGATAAAGATGTTTCTTGTTATACTTATGTGAAGACTTTGTACGAACTGATCTCACTCTTAACTTATAGTTGAGGATGATCGTGATACATTTGTCTATCGTCTGATATCTTGTGTTCCGTCTCAAAGTTATTCACATGTCAAGAACTGTTTGCACATTCATCAAAAGTCTATTTATCTTGAGTCCTGGTTAATTGGCTTTCTTGTATATGCTGGTCTTAGACAAATAATCTGTTCGGATTGCTGAACACAATCAAAATTTTCCTCTTAAAATTGAAGAATTTAGGATGGCATTGACAACAATTATTCTTCAGTAAGTTACAACGAAAAAGCCTTTATATATTCCATTCATGACAATGAGGTACTTGTCGCCAGGCCTCCAGGGAATTTCTAAAAGTTTCGTTGAGGGACATTTTTAAGACAATTCAGGTTGGTGTATCAACGGCAAATCTAGCATAATGAGAATCTTGAGCATACTCCAATAAAAAACAAGAAGTTGATTATCTCACAGGAAACTGTGGCGAAATATGTTCCCTGACAAGGCCTTGGTGCAAATTTTCAGGTTATATGTAATATATACAATTAATCCTCACTTTTAGCAGTATTTTCACAAAAAAAAAAAAAAAGATACATAAAAAAAATTTGTAATTAGAATACTATTAAACAAACGGTATAGCCAAAGAATCTGCAAGTACAACTTAACTGCTAATTATGATACAAGCTTCTGATAACTCCCCACCAGTCCATGGCACTTCAAACTTCAGCACTCCATCACTTGACCACTCAAATTTAGTGCCCTCATTATTCAGCATGACCTGCGTCGGCTTGATACTTGAGTAGGCCAAGAACTTTCCTGACCCCTTAATTTTTATCACAGCACTAACAGTTTTCCCATCCAATTTGTGCTTCAGAAATTCAACAGCTCCACCACTGTTCAACATGTTTTCGAGCCCAATGGCAGCAAATTTGGCCTTCTCACTGAATTTGTAGACCGGTGAGATCATAAATATTTCGAAAGAAGAGGGCTGGATGGTGACATCTATTTTGTCACATGCCATCATCAGGTGAAGATTTCCAGCTTTGTGGAGGTAAACAGCAAACAGTTCATTGTTCCTGAATTCAGCAGTAAAATGTTTCTGTTCCCACTCTACATCATCGGGAGACACAAAACCAGACATTGTCTTGTAGCATTCAGGATGTGCCTTGCACTTGTGTTCCTCAGGGAACCATCCAGCTCCTTGACAGTTGAACAGTCCTATCACCCCTCCAAACTGCATTAAAACAAGATTTTCCATGTTTCATCCCCACTTAGAATAAAACAATATAAAGCATGAGACATTGACCATTTCTTGAAAATACTGAGTGTAGAAATTGTTTTCTTATACCTTGTTTAGGTTCCAAAGTTTAAGCAGGGTTCTGCCATCAAAGAGAGGGTTCTCAAAGAGGCAATCCCTGGTTGGAAGGGCGTAATGCTGGCATCTGAGTATGGTGCCATCAGGTAGTACTAGCTTTCTCAGAAGGTCAAAATTATGGTTTCCAACTTTGTCACTAACATACACAGGTCCCCCAGAGATGGCTCGAGATCCAGCATGGAATTCGGCACAAAGATGATCTGATTGGAACATATCCCAATCAGGTTGAATGAATTGGCCCTGCCACAAGCTGTTATAGCTGCAATGTATCATATGAACCCCTTGTAGCCAGTAAACTCCCATCGGGTCACCATTGGGGTCCTCGAACCAGAAGTCATCACCTGCATATTTGTTAAGCTCATAAGAGTGAGATTTTCGTGAACTTGTTCAACAAGAAGTAAATGAGTGGGGAAAGGCCTTTACCAACTCTGCCCATTGATATTTGGTTTGTAGCCAGGAAAAAGAAGTCATTGCACTGCTCCATGCTAGCAATAAGGCCAGTTCCACCAAAATTTTTTCTAAGGGATTTGGTTAGGCCATCATAGTATGCCTTGGCAAGCTGTACTCTGCCTCCATGGTCCTCACAGACATACTCCAAAGTCTAATCACAACAAAGAGGAAATCGAAACCAAAAAACTTTAGAAGGAATTTAATCCTGGACTATATCTATATTTATTTATACTGTACTTAAAACTGTGAATGCTACAAGAGTTTATTGCAAAAAATGCCCTTAATTATTCTTGCTTAAAATTCTATTAGAGAAGGAAACAATTTAGTGGAAAGAAATCAATATATCGTTTGTTTATATTCATTTGTAGTACT
Source organism: Paulownia fortunei (assembly GCA_019321725.1). Classification (NCBI taxonomy): domain Eukaryota; kingdom Viridiplantae; phylum Streptophyta; class Magnoliopsida; order Lamiales; family Paulowniaceae; genus Paulownia; species Paulownia fortunei. The sequence continues at coordinate 641,145 of CM033123.1, read as the reverse complement.
ATTATAAGATAAACTAACATATGAGTATTTTCATTTAAATTGCACCCCCCCTCCCCCCAACCCATTAATTCTTGTGAAGTTTTGACTAAAAGTTGAAAATAAGTTTTTTAAATATTTTTACAATATTGTGTCAAATTTAAAATAGTGGTAGATAGATAGTAATATATTATTATGTTAAATGAGATGATACTTATGAAAAAAAAATTCCATTTTAAGAACTCGAGTCTTATTTTGAATTGTCCTAAAAACAAAATAAAAGTAATAAGTTTGAAACAAATGGCTTACAATATTTAGATTAATATATATTAGCTCAAAAATACAAAATTATATCTCGCATATAATTTTGTATTTTAATATTTTCTTGTATAAACATAAGATTCTCAAACTATATAAATGAACTTTAAGTTAGAAAAATCAATTCTACCTCAAATAACATCAATTAATTCTACCTTAAATCAACATTTCTAGAGAAAACTTTTGAAATATAGAATACATCATGCATTATATTAAGAAACAAGTAATTTGTGGTCATCACAATTGCAACACTTACCTGATATATCTACTCTGCAGTTCACAATCAAAAGCACGCGGCTCTTATCTCTTAAATGGTACCACACTGGTGGCTTACAGTCTTCTTCATCTTTAACTTAGGTGTTACGCCCCTATTAGTAGAATGAATATTGATGATGGTGATGGTGATGGTGATGATGATGATGATTTTGATGATCCTAACTATTTTAATTATTTCTGATATGAAAATAACTGGAATTTCGTAAAGAAGCATATGCAATGTACTCGTGATGATTGCTTAACTAGTTTCAGTTGAAAAGAACATCTGGCCCTAGTGCTTAAAACCTTGTATGTGGTCCTAGAATCAACTTTGTTAGAATGCTTGTGCAGGCAATGAAAACTAAAATCAACATGGTCAATAATAGCAGAGGATGTATTAAAAAAAAGCATGATGTTATGCATGTCTAGGTGATACTAGAGCAGAAAACCAACAACTTACATGAATAACATCCACTTTCACGCCAGTAATACCGGTATCTGCAAGATACGAATGCATAGCCTCGTATAGATCTGCAGCCTGGTTTGGATCGACAAGTCCAATCCCGCCTTTTTCAACCATAACAACAGCCAAATCATACATGGTTTTCTCCAGCCCAGCAGCCATCTTTGCAGGAGTCACCTTGCTGTTTAAGTGAGTGGTTCCAGGCCTAATTCCACCCCATGCTCCACACAAAGCATGCCACACATAAACATCATCTAAACTTGGGAATTGTTTCTTCAAGTCACTGATTAATGCCTTCAATCCCCCTCTTTCCACACCCTCCTGCTCTCTCAAATACTCGATGACATTTGCCTCAGGGAGGATGGAATCATCTTCTTTTGCTTCTTTGAGGGCCTTCTTTTTCTTTGCCAGTTCAATCATCTCCTTGAACATTTTGTCATGCTTTTCTTGATCAAATTGTGGTGCATCAGGTCTTAACATGGTACCACCCTGATATTTGGCAAACTTCTCGTTTTCTTTGAACCGATACAACCTGCAAAGCATTTGGGACCCAAGACCTATTAAGTCTCTCGAGTCTTGAAAAGGGTCCTCATGATCCATGTTAACGCTTTGCCATCCATCATCAATGATCAGAAATTTTGGAGGGATCCCATTTTCAGCAAAGCTCTTAACTCCATGCCACACCCCAACTGGCTCTACTGTTAGATAAAAGGCATCCCAAGTGCACCAACCAAATCTGTCGATGATTTTTGGTGGTGTTTTCTCTTCCAGCAACCTAAATGTTCCCAAATGAACACGAACCGCTGCAAAGGCATCCCTCATGAGATCATAAGGGTTGTTGCCAATGTGAAAATATGCACAAGAAGTGAAAGAGTTCCCCTTAACTTTTGTGGAGCCACTCTCGACACAGAGTACAACTTCCCCATTGGAACCAGGATGAATGGCTGATCGAAAGCTTCCTTCAATCAAAGGAAGGATTAGTACGAAAGAGTTGAGCTCAGGAACTTGTAGGAGAATGAGTTGAGTCTCCATTTGAAGATCAGACCCGCTTGAACCAATCCACATAGTCGACCACCATGTTTTAAATCGGAAAATACTCAAAAACTTTCTGTCATTGAATTTTCCAATTGGATTAAGTATTCTGTCAAGAGGGTCCTTCACGGAAAGGCCTAAAAAAGCACCATTTTCAGCATTGGACTGAACTGATTTTAGCATATGTTGTGGAGGTGGAGAATCAGTATCAGATGAATGAGGAACAGAAGAGAAACTCGAAAGGGCTATGTTTGTAGGAACATCCGAGAGAAGGGTAATTCCATCTACAGAAATTTCTCTGTTTGAAGACAAGAAAAATCTGGAATTGGGAACCTTTTCTTTCTGAAAATAACTGTAAATTTTTTCAAGAATCAAATTAGGAGGCGCCATGAATGAACTAATACAAGGAGCAGATGAAAGCAATAGTCGAAGTTGAAATTCCTGTGAACAATGAAAAAGATTTTGCTATACAGAAGAATAAGACTATAATTAAGGCAGAATCCAAGGATAATTTAAAAAACACTGCCAACGCAATAAAATGCTTTATGCTGCAAAGAAAAACAAGCCACTAAAAATGTGTAGAAGTTTAAAGGAGAAAGAATTCACTAGAAGGAAGGTCGGTGGTTGAACTTTGTCTGAGATTGTAATGAGCAGTTCTAGAATTTGATGGAGAAATAGGTAGGTAGACGTAGAGTATTTTATAGACAGAACGATGATGGCCCTACGGCCTACAGTCAATTGATTAATCCCTTCAAATAGTTGATGATGAATTATAATCCATTGACTTCCCATGAGTACCAACTGGTAATTCAGTATTGATTGATTAGTTACTTTCATGAACTAGTAAGATTCTTTTAATCTTAATTTTGGTAGTCCAATAATTTTACAACTACCAAGCTTTAGACTTCAATTTTTGTAATTAAAATAGGACTGTAAATGATCCCTCAAGTCCACACATTTAGACTGCAATTTTTTAGACTCATTTAAATTTTAAACATGTTTCATGATCCCTCAAGTATGTGTTTATATTGTCATTAGATTTTGTAGTTCAATTGAAATTTGACTGGTTAATCTATACTATTATAAAAATTTAATTCAATTAAAATACTTTTTTAATATTATTAATTTTAATAATAGTTATATAATTTAATAATTACATAATTTTAAAATAAATAATATTTATTTTTTTAATTAATTAATTAAATTATAGGATAATTACAATAACAAAACATCAATAGTCCAAATCAAAATTTCCGTCAATTTGTTTCACATTCCGAAAACATACGTGAAAATTATATATAGGTACTTTACCTTTTATTTTCTCTTTTGTCCATTTATGTGATCATATTTTGATTCAATTAAAATATTTTTTAAAAAAAATAAAAAAATTAAATTGTTCAAATTTAAATAACAAAATTTAATTATATTTTGAATTAATTAACAAATATAGACTAAGATATAAAAATTATTTATAAAATAAAATAACAAAATTAAATCGAATACTATTTTTTATAAAAATAAAAATCAAATACCAAATTTAAATTTTTTGTTCGACTTTGATGAATACCAAATTTTTAATTTTGATTTGATTCGTTGGTTTATCTAATTATTGTCACCCCTATAAAAAAATCACATTGAATTAGAATAGAAAAATATATAATACACTGTATGAAAATTATTTTATTATGAAATATATCCATTTGAATAAATTAAATATACCTCACAATATTCAGTCTAATCAATTAGTTAAAATTGATGTGGAAATAACATTAACATGAGTCCAAATCAAACTCTACTTCAATTTGTTTCATATTCCGAAAATATGTGTAAAAATTATATATAGATACTTTACTTTTTATTTGCTCTTTTATCCATTTATGTGTTCATGTTTTGATTCAATTATTTTATTAAATAATTTTTTTTATAAAATTAAAAAATTAAAAAATTCAAATTTAAATAACAAAATTTAATTACATTTTGAATTAATTAATAAATATAAACTAAGATATAAAAATTATTTATAAAATTTATAAAATTAAAATTTGATATTGTGGAATGGTTCAATAAACTGAAATAAAACACTAAAATTAAAATGAATACTATTTTTATGAAAATAAAAATCAAATACCAATTTAAATTTTTTGTTTGACTTTGATAAATACCAAATTTTTAATTTTAATTTTGATTTCATTGGTTTATCGAATTATTGTCAGTTCTAAGAAAAATATATAAGATTAATTAATAAATATAAAAAAAGATATAACAACTATTTATAAAAAATAAAAAATTAAAATTCAATATTCTGTACGATTCAATGAATTAAAATAAGAAAATCAAAATCAAACCAAATATTAAATTTGTATGAAAATATACCTCACTATATCCAGTTTAATTAGATTCAATAATATTAATGTAAAAATAACATCTATTTTTTTATATCAATTCAAATGCACATTCCACTGCCATATTTATAATTTTTTGTTATTACACTTTATTGAAAAAAAATACAGCAAAACTTAAAATGTATTCATGACTAAAATTTGATTATTTTTTAACTATGAGACTATACGACAATAATTACATTAATTGATGGAGTATTTGATTTTTTTTAATATTTGCTTTATCAAGTCAACCATATCTGAATTTTATATCATATTTACCAATTATAAGTTCATATCCCAAAAGCGATGGTATCCCTATATTTCACATATTTTATACACAAAATTCAAAATCTATTTTAATCATTTAACTTGTCTTTTTGTCATCGCAATCATAGTAACCCAATTACAATTGCATATGATATTTGGCTTACTAAATTTTTTTGACTTTAAAAATTTATGTTAAATCACTATTTGAGTCATTTCATGAAAAAAAATAAAAAAATAGATCTTTTGGGTTGATCATTTAATCTAATAAATTTTATTTGTACTATTTTATTTGCAGTCTGAACATTATAATTTTTATTGATTTTCTCTTTCTACTTTTCTTCCAAATATTATTTTTCTTCTCTTTGATACAAAAACGTGTTTATCACTTTTATTTTTTGGGAATAGTATTTTTTCCCAAAATACCAAATTATTTATTACCCTATTTAGATAATCTTATACCCTATACTATCACTAATTGCAATACAATAACATTCATAAGATATTTATAATTAAAAATATATCTCATTAACCACAATAAAATAATATTGACAATACATCTACAATTGATAAAATATCTTCTAAAATACATCATATCATTTGTCCCAATAAAACATACACATTTTTTATTCTATACATATTTTGTAAACTCACTTTTCAAAATACATTATTTCATAACAATCTCCAAAAAACGATTGGAAATAGAACGAAAAAGAGACTAAATTTTTTCAACAAAATCAAACATGTCAAAAATAAGTTGTATGAACTTTCATATTATATCACCATATTTTAACATAAATATTTTAAAATATATATATTACATTAAATAAAATATAATTTTGCACTATATTTACTTGTGTATTTCTTTATCATTTTACGTATTATTTTACTAAACTAATTATAGAATTTATTAAATTGGAGCATTTTAAAAGTATATAAATGGGGTAAAATGAAATTAACAATAAAATATTTTTTGATAATCTAATAAAGTTAAAAAAAATTTATGTTTATATATTATTGCAGTATTAAAAAGCTATATATATATATATATATCACATTTTTAGCTCAAATTCTTCTGTATTTTTATTTCTTAACAAAATCTAATTATAATTTAAATTTATTATTTTTAGTTTGGTAAATTAAAAGTAAGAAAAAAAAAGAAAAAAACTAATTAATAAATAAATTAGATAAAAAATTTATTTATAAAATTTATAAAAATTAAATATAAAATTTGGTATAGTTCGATAAATTGGAATAAAAAATTAAAATCAAACCGAATATTGAATTTTTATAAAACAGTTCGATAAATTGGAATATGAGATTTGCCAATTTTTTAATCTTTAAAAAATAAGTATCGTTTATAAATTATGAGTTGAAAGAGAATTCATTGTTTTGTTGTATTGTTGATTATAATTTTTTTTTGGAATAACTTAATTTATATTCTTTTAAAGTACTTAATTTTTTTGTTTTAATTTTTATTCATCTTCTTTTTCTCGAGTTTATATATACTTTTAATTAATAAAATTACAACAAATAAAATTATAAAAATTAAAAATATTATCGTTTATATACACTAACTGCATGATTTCGAAGTTATTGATAATCATTAATATGCTAATCCTAAAAATTAAAATACAATCAACTATCAAATAAGATTTTAGGTTTGTTTGACGGAGTAATGATATTGCTAGCTTTACATGCACTTTTACTGTCAAAAATCTGGCCGAACTGTCTGAAATTTATCATGGAGTTGATACGAGTATATATTATGCACAATAATTGTGATTGTGAGAGTTCTTTCAAATGCATAACAATATCTAAATATTTTAAAAGAAAATAAGAAACCTTAGAAAAGTCTGATTTTTCTTGGAGAACATGGGAAAAAAAATATTAGTTCATATGATTTTTCAAACATTCTTATTGATATAAATAATATGGACAATAATTTTTTAAGAGATATACATGATAAAATATCAAAAAAATACCCAAAAAAGATTATAAAGCATAACTAAAGTTGAATCCTGAACATCATAAACCTTTTCTAATAATTTTAAATTGCATAAAAAAAGGCAAAAGTTTCTTGATTGATGGATCATGTGGAATACAATTTTTTTTTATACCATATAATGTTAGCTCATTTTAGGTCAAAAAATCAAATAGTACTTGTAACCACAACATCCAAAGTTGTTTTCGCAATAATATCAAGGGTAAAATAATACATTCTCGCGTTAAAATACGAATAGATACAATTGAATCAAGTCAGTGTACTATGTTCAAGCAAAGTAGGGTTGCAGAGCTATTACGTCAAACACAACTATTTTTATGAGATGAAGTACCAATGACAAAACAATAATTATCAAGAATACTGATAAATTGAAAGACATAATGGGAAATGGTGGGGATTTTGATGGAAAAGTGATAGTTTTTGTTAAGATTTTAGATAAATATTAACAATTATTTATAGGGCAACAATCTATCAAATTATTTTTACAAGTTTGGTGAAATCATATTTGTAACCAAAATAAAAAAAATTACTTTATCAAGGAATATAAGTCGAGGAATGATCCAAACTTTAGTGAGTTTTTACTTAGAGTTGGAAAAGGAAAGGAATCAAGTGATACTAAATGTAATATCAAAATTGCAGAAGAGTTAATTATTGAGTCTAACAATGAAAAAAACTTAATATTACGACTATTTTCCCCACCTTAAATAAAAATATACATTCAACTCATTATATGACAAGTCAAGTATCGAGAAACAAAATATATTTGATGAAATTATTGATAACACAAATTATAATTATGAAGATAATATTTTAAACTTTTTAACCTCAAATGGTTTGCCTTCTTATAAATCGGTGTTGAAAAAAAATTTCGACCAATATTTTTTTTTTTTGGAAAAATCTGAACCCATAAAATGGATTGAGTAATGGTATAAGAATGGTATGTATGAGTTCAAGAATAACGTAATTGATGCAGAGATTGTGTTTGAGCAACATATTGAAGAGCTTATTTTTATACCTAAAATGCCACTTTTGTTAGTTGAAAATGAAGGTTGTCCATTTTAATTTAGACATAAATAATTTCATATAAAACTTTGCTTTGTAATGACAATTAAAAAAGTTTAAGGACAAATAATTTCAAATATTGGTGTCTATTTGTCTCATTCAATGTATTCTCAATGCCAATTATATATTATTCTCTCAAGAGAAATTTCAATATTTATAACCAATAGTTAATTAAACAAGACACGTCAAATGTAAGAAGAAGACGTACGCTCAAAATATTGTATATAAACAAGTTTTGAATGTAGGTACAAATACTTTTTTTCTTAAATAATACATTATATATTATTAGAAGTAACTAATATTTTATTTTTATTAGGAAAAAATAAAATGAAATCATGATTCACTGTAGTACAAACTTTTGATACTTAACAATCATTTAATGTGAAGAAAATTCCTACGTATAAGTAATTAAAAAATAATAATTTAATTACTTATAATGGTCATACTCAATTAAAGTAGTTTAATAATATTATGTATATGTCGTATGTACTTCGAATAATATGTAAAAACTGACAAATAATTCTATAGATTCTTAAATAATTGATATGTATTTTACTTAATTTTTAATGTTAGATTCTAATCCTTTCACTTAGTTCTATATGTATTCATCATTAAAGAAGAAATATAACTAAATTATAATTTTATTTATGTTCGTAAAATGAATATTTGTTTAATATTAATAATTTATCTTGCTTAACATTTATATATTTTTTTAATTTGTCAAATTTCTTTAATCTCTTGAAAACAAGTATAGCCTGCAAAATATGAGTTGAAAGAGAGTTTTTCAGTTTGTTGCAACATCACATGGATCAATAATTAGTTTATAAAATATTTTAGAATATTTTATTTTTTATTGATTATATTTTATTTATTATTTTTTAATTTACGAAGTATGTTATAATATCTTAATTTTATTCAAATATATTATTAAACAATACAATTAATTTATTAGAATAATATAAATCACGTATATTGCACGTATTACTTTTTAGTACAAGAAATATATCATTTCAGCACTTTAGAATTCATACTATCACACTTTTTGCTCGATACAAACCTTTATAATAATAGTCTAGTAACATTGAGTATAGTTCTTTAAACGATTCTTTTTATCTATATGACTATCCCAAACACTTTAAGCAATAAAATGATATAAAGTCCTTGGAAGCTTTAATTTGTTAGTGTCCACTTGAATTTTGACAAATGGATTATAATTCTGTAGACAAAAGTTTAGAGAAGAAATCCCTATGGTTTAGACAAAAGTTTGTTAGTGTCCACTTGAATTTGAGAAAAGAATTCTGACAAAGAAGAATATACTAGGGGATTAGTTAGTAAAGTGAGAGATTTCATTCTAAAGCCAAACCATAATTCTTTTGAAGATCAAAAGAATTTCAAAGATCCAAGAAATCTTGGACGCCTTTATAAAACAGTTGGGATTCCAGAGAGTATATTCGAGTGGGACCCATTCGTTATCTACGCGTGTCATTCAACCATTGGGCTGAAGGGTAGTTGGTCGGTGGCAACGCGGTGTTGACGTTGTGGTTTGCTAAATCTTTTTGACAGGGTGCTTTCCTTTTTTCACTTTGGTCGGTTTGAATTCCAAGAGCAGACATAAATTAATCACAAAATTAATTAGAACTTTTGGTTAAGTTGTTGTCTTAAACTTCAACCTAATCACAAATATATTTTACTTAACGCCCAAAATTAGCGAACAAAACAAGTAGCTTTCTCTGCTAATGATTCTTTTTCTCAAATAATAAAGTTTAGACTTTAGATTTCAAATACTCCATAAATATGAGGTTTGAAGTTCAAATTCCTTCAAAGTCTAAATTTGTTCGATTTTTTGTATTATTGTTTCTTTCATATAATGTAAATTAATGATTGATATTTTAATGTAATAATATATAATTATTTTAACACCCCCCCCCCCAAACAAACCCAAAAAAAAAAAAAAGAGAAAAAGAAAAAATTAAGTTGCTCCCAAGACTAATGTCAATTTAAAATTCTCCTTGATGATTGGTCTAAGTCCTTTGTGGTATTAATTAAATAACAATCTCAATGCCTCAATTGCTTATAATAATATATGCTCTAGTGTCATGGTTGGGGTGCATAAAAAGTTTTTCAAGCAAGGATGAGTGATGTTTTGTTACTTACTTGACAAGGGTTTCTATACATTTCTAGCAACTTCTTTTATTGTCAATTTCCTTATTCTTGTGTTATAAAATTCACTGTCTATGTATCACTTGCTCATGTACACGTTAGCTACAAGACCTCTTACATGTTCTTACAAAAATATAAAAAAATAAATTGGCCAACTGAATTGAAACTCTAAGATTATGAGAAAGCAGTGGTGGGGATAACATTGTTAATGTTGCATCAAATTAATAGTACATTGTAATTAAATGTACCCACTTTTGGATTCCAAATCTATCGTATGTTATATATATATATTTAAATAATAACACTAATCTATATTCAATGACTTAATTTTGAAAATGATGGGTTCACAATTCATTTATAATTAACAACTAATATTATCTCTTTTTTTTTTTTTTAGTGAAAGAATGAGTAATTAAATAATTGTACCATTTCTAGAGCCATCTATTTATAGTTGGCCAACTCCCAATCCCACCATTGTGAACAAGAAGAGGTCTGTACATTTTGTTAAATATTTAAACAGCCCAATACTCAATAATACGACAGTATTAAATGATGAAATATATTTTCATAATGATATAAAAAAGAGTGAACTATAGAAGAAATCATCATAGGCCACGTATCTGAGCATGCAAAACTGGCATTGGCCTACAGCCACAATGGAGTGTAGGGCAAGGCAGATGCAATTCAAAGTCATGGGCAATTAATTTATGTAAATAAATAATTTTTTATATTTATAAATAAAGTCATCGTCTATTATTTTCAGAATTGTCACAAGCATTACATACAAAAAAAAAAAAAAATCTTTATGTGGGAAAGAAAAAAAAAAAAAGAGCCAACAAAAAGTCTAAACCAACGACAAAAAAGCACAAAAAAACAACTATAGTAAAATTACAAGAGGAAAAGTGGAGTTATAATCTGAAAGAGATTTAGCTTACCACAAAGATCAATTTTCGTGGAGTTACGTCTAATATTTTTGTTGCATGAGGTACTATTGTCTACCTTATTTTGTTGAGTTCCAAAAATAACAAACAAAAAGAGTTCTTCATATACTTTGGTTTAATAAGGAAATTTACCAACTTTAGACGAGCTTCAAATTAAAATTCTAACATCTTGGGCTAACGAGCATCCAATTGTAAGAGTTTTAATATGCCCATCAACCATAATGGCCCGAGGGTCAATCTCGTACAGGCCCAGCCCACCCCGACGAAACCAAACCAAAATAAGGAGGGGGTATATGTGGAATTCAGCTCACGTCTCAGTCAAATCGATTTCTCAAAGTGAAAACTCAGAAAATAAGCTGAAGGAAAATAGAGAGGACAATTCAAACAAAATTAAATTAAATAAAAAAGTGCGACGAAGAAGAAGAAATTACAAGAATTTTTGTTCGATTTTTAGATTTTCTGCAGAGCATGAAGCGGATTAAAATCTCCTATTATTTGTTAGGAATTTTATTGAGCTTGATATGGGTAGAATCTGCGCCACAGGCGTATCGTAGAGACCCAGGGCATCCGACGTGGCATCATGGGGCATTTCAAGATGTCAAGGATTCCGTTCGATCTGATGTTCGTCAGATGCTCCACTCTCGCGCTGAGGTACAAATCACACAATACACATGCATGTGTGCGCGTAGATACGATTTATAGTATTAATTTCGACTGTGAGTTCTGTCTTTTTTTTTTCAAAAAGAATTTGTTAGTTGAAGTTTTGAAATGTATGTTTGCTGTAGTCTATTTAATTGTGTGTGTGTGTGTGTGTGTGTGTTTATTTTTCCGTTTGTATGTGCGTGTTATATGAATTCAGACTGTGAACGCTTTTTTCCTCTGTCTTCCTCTTCCTTTTTTTTTTTTTCAATTAATTTTGAGCGTTTTTGAAGCGTTGAAAGGTTATGTCAAACTGTACATTTGTGACCTGAAATGGTTGATTAATTCATTTTGTACGCGTGTTAAATAAGTTTCAACTGTTTTTGTTCGGTTTGGTTATGTTGAATTGTGCATTTGTAAGCTTAAATGGCAATTTCGAAGGTGGCTTAATTATTAAGTTTTGGTTTGTATTTTTTTTCTTCTTTTTGTTGTTGTTGTTGTGTGTGCGTGTTCGTGTGCGTGCACGTCTGTGTGCATTTGTTTGTATTTATATGTATATGTATGTTATGCTTGTTTCTGTGGTGAGAGGTTTTCTTTTCACCCTCTATTTTGCTTGTTGCTGAGTCATTGAAACGATTGTTTGCTTTAGTTGTATTGGATTGTACATTTGTAAGCTGAACTGCCAATTTTGCATTGGCTGCGTGATCCATTACTTGTGTGTATATATATGTTATATGAATTTCGACTGTGAGTGTTTTGTTTTTGCAGATTTTATGCTGTTAATTATCTTTTACTGTAAAATTTGTGAGCTGAAATGGCAATTTTGAATTGACAGTTTAAGTAACTTCATTTGACTAACTTTCTTGCTCTTGTTTTGTCCTTTGAATGGTTTTGAACTACTGGATTTTTGGTGAATATGAGTTTTGACTGTGAGCATTTTGTTTTTGGTGAATATATTTCTGGATGGTATGACTGCTAATTTTTTTACATTAAGTTTGTTTTCCCCTTTTGAATTTTTATCTATAAGCATGTGGATGTTTTATTTGATTTAATTTTTTTGGTGAAAAGTAAAATAGTTTTGAGCTTGTGAATTGTGGCATAGCGCTAACTGAAATGTGCTTCGTTATGATAAACAAAGTAAATGAAAATTGATCATATGTTAACCAGTTGTCTTAGTAAATTATTCAAGGACTTCTAATCATTTTTTATGTAATGAATACTACATGAGGCAAAATGATCTCATGGTCATTGTAGATGTTCGTGGTATTCTTTTTATTGTTGTTTCTAATATTATGAAACTTTTTTCTAACTTGTAATAATCAAAAGAAAAATTCCACAGGCTTCGTCCTCTGTTCAATAATGGCTAATGGCATATAAAAATGATAAATGTTCAATGTCGTAGTGAATTCTATTCTTGATTTGATGTCTGCTTACATCCTTAGCTCTCTCATAGGTTCCATTTCAAGTCCCTCTTGAAGTAAATGTGGTCCTTATTGGCTTCAATGGTGACGGAGGCTACAGGTATAGTGTAGATTCTCAAAAGTTGGAGGAGTTTTTGAGAGTAGGCTTTCCATCTCACAGACCTTCATGCTTAGAGACTGGCCAGCCACTTGATATTGAGCATCACGTAGTGTTTAATTCATTCCCAGTAAGCCTGATTTTTCCTTTATATATATGCGCCTTGCTTGATGTTGTTATAGATCCAATGCTTTAGTGCCATTCTGTTATTGTTTCCTATCAGAGTATCCTATCAAAATGGAAAGTAGAATTTCAAGCTAGTCATACTGAGTATCAATCTTTCTCTCTCTGTTCCATTTATATGAATATATTTGTATAACCATATGCATGATTCAGGTTAAGGAATCAATTTTGCAAATTACATATTTAGTTTTCTGTAATAGAAGCCAATACCTTGGATGGACTGACGATGTAGTTTTCCATAAAGGTGGGTCATATCAAGGAAGTGCCTGTCTGGTGGGTAATTTGACAAATGATGTTACACAAGCCATGATAAGTAATCTGATCTAGTAGCATTTCACTTTTTTGACTGTAGAAAATATCACTCCTTTAAAATAATATAAATAGTGCTGCAACGACAAAAACTTAAGTTGACAGCAAGACACCAAATGTAGATGTCACCAACAAGTAACACGTTCAGGATTAAAAGATGGGTTGACTGCTTCTTCCTTTTGGCAAGTTTACCCAAAATCTCTTTTCACTTCTCACTGCAGACTGGACAGCCAGAATTGATAGCATTGGAGAAAGCAGTGAAAACAGCCATGGCTCCAGCTGGCACTGCAAGAGAGGTGACACCATATGCATATTTTGGCTCTCCCTTCTGGATTTCATATGAAAGTTTCTTTAACTTTATAGCTTACAGGCAGATTTTGGAAGGGAAGTTCCTTTGTTTGAGGTGGAAGCAACGGCTGTTGAACCAGAATTTGAGAAGCTTTATTCTTACTTGTTTGACGTAGAAAATGGGGGATACCCTGTCGAAGAAATGGACAGACCTAGGCCAACTGCTATTTTTGTGGTTAACTTTGATAAGGTCAGTTATGTCAATCTTGATAGTTCGCCACAATGTTTAAGCTCAGAAGGTAGTGAATGCAAATGTTGCTTCTTGTATGTTTTTTGGGATATTAATTTAACAGTCGTAAACTGCTTGTAGTAGGTAATTCATCATAGAATCTTGCATTACTGAACGCTAGTGTTTTTTGCACTTTTACAGGTACGAATAGATCCTAGATACAAGGAGCTTGATCTTGATAGTTTAATGTACGGAAAAATCACACATCTAAATGAAGAGGATATGAAGAAACAAGAGGGGGATTACATATATCGCTACCGGTATAATGGAGGAGGCGCATCTCAGGTTTGGCTTGGATCTGGCAGGTACAGTGAAGTCAAGGTTATGTGTCAAATGGAACTCAGCTTCAAGTTAATTTGACTAGTAATTGACTTATTTTTTTTCCAGAAAAATAATCTTGTATATTCCTTTTAGTTACTTTTGTTTTTGTCATTTCAAATTTTTTGATGTTCCTTGATCTTGAAACCCAGATTTGTTGTGATTGACCTCTCTGCTGGGCCTTGTACGTATGGGAAGATTGAAACTGAAGAAGGAAGTGTCAATCCTAAAACACTACCTCGATTGCAACATGTGTTGTTTCCTAGATCAGGGGCAGGTAGCGAGGGGTCCGCCCATGATATTGTTGTTGGACAACTAGCTGCCGTGATTGCAACCACAGTAGAGCATGTTTTAGCCCCAGACGTTAGGTATGCTCTTCTTATTTTACTATATAAGATCCCCAGATCTTAGGTATGTTATTCTTATACACGCAAACAAAGATGTAGTCATTCTGCTTTTCTAGCTTGAAAATGGGCATCTCTGCTGCCTTATCATTTCTATTCTTAATGTTTTAATTATCACCTTGCCAACATGTCATTTGTCCTGACTAATTCATTGATTATTGTCGGGCTGAAGAATATTTTAATTAATAAGCTAGTGTAGTTGCGCGTGATTGAATAATAGAGCAATTATTTATACATGTCTATGGTCAATTACTATAATTCTTGCTTCTATTCTTTAACTGGTCCCCCTTTAGGTCTTACATTATCTTTTATTCTGTTTTGTATTCACATTTTTTCTTTCCACGAGTACATATATTTGAGTTGATACAGTATTATCTTTCAAGCGATCATTGACCCTCCACAGGAAAATATGTACTCATCATTTGTAGGTATTGATGGAGATAATGATTTTTTCTACTGATGACTTATATCAAGTATATTGTTGATTGATTGCACAAATAGCTTATTGGTCCTATTGCATGGGCCTTGTATAAAACTCTTTTTGCTTAATTTCTCAGCATTTTTTTACCCTTTTTTAAATTGTTTTAAAGTTATCGGTAATATAAGAATATGAATATGATGCATTTCATTTTCATGTTTCTTTGTCATAGTATAACTAACGATGAATTTACGTTCCAACATTTATTGCACCATGTTATGGTTATGGGGTAATTCTTTAAAATGGAAGTTCAATTAGAGGCTCAGTTCAGCAATTGAATTAAATTTGTTCAGAGGCAAACACAGGACAAAAAGTCGTACTTGAGAAATGAACAAATAAATAAAAAGAGATTTTTGTTGTTCTGATCTTAAGAAGTTATGACTCTGGAGTTTTGTGTGCAAGCAAAAATATAAGAGTGATTGCATTGAGTACTTTATTTCAGTTGATTTGCTTGGAATTCCTAGAGTGCATTTTGACTTGCTCAATTCATTTTAAGGAGGCAGATATGAGAATCTATGGCCTTTCAAAGTTCGCCCTTGTGTAAATTGTGGCCTTTGGAAAAGGCTCATGCCACTAATATTTATGATTTACTTTATCATCATATGTAAGTGGGTCCAACTTGACCAGATACTGTTGTCAATTATTCAATCTATGTCAAATCAATGTCCTCTTAGACGGTTTAACGTATTTATGTTGCACCAGGGAAGTCCTGTTATTTTCTTCATGCTGTTGTTTTCTCGTCATTGACCCATTAATATTCATTTTCTGCAATATCTCTTCCAACTTTCTAACATTGCTAGTTATAACTTGTTTGTCCTCCTTTGTTCATAAGAACAAATTTCAGACTCGGGAATAATTTATTAGCTCTTAAAATTCGTAATTCGGGTATTATTGGGGTTAATTTAGAAAAAAATTGACAAAATCTTGCTTTCATCACAAAATTCGTCTTTAAAATTAGCAATTAATATAGGTATAATTCGATACAAAATACCTAATTATTTCATAAAATAATATATTTATGTGTGAAGATTGTCATATAATTTTGTCAATAAAAAATTATATAATCTAATAAAATTTTATATTTATTGAAAAAAATAAGAAAAATAAGTTAGTATAATATGATCTTGTTAAAATAGGAATAAAAGTCGGGAATAAATCGCTTTATTAAAGAAAAAATTGGGAGATTTTGTCACATTGCTATTTATGAAATGTATATAGGGGATTCCAACGTCTCAAGAAAATAGCGTGTTTTATTCAAGTTATTTTAAAAAAATTGGAGATTTTTTTTACAATGCCTTTGTTAATCGTGGTTGCTTTTTCTCTGTCTGGTTTGAGTGGTTCCAATTGATGTTTATTGTCTCTTTTTTCAAATGATAATTTTCATCTTCTTTGGACCAGGTATGAAACTGTTGATATGACTACTAGGTTACTTGTACCTATTATCGTCCTTCAGAATCATAATAGGTACAATATCATGGCAAAAGGCCACAATTACAGTATAGATGTTGAAGCAATTGAGGCCGAGGTGAGATTTCCTTGATTTCCATTCATGCTTTTGTGGTTCCTCTGTTTTAGTTATAATTTTGATAGGTCAACCAAAACTCTAGAAAATTGAATTCTTGGATTGTTGTGTTATTTAAGAAAGTTGGACATATGCCATAGCAGTCACATAGTTATTGTGCATTGCTTCATTATCTTCAGGTTAAAAAGATGGTTCACCAAGGGCAAGAAGTTGTGATTGTTGGGGGTACACATGCACTACATCGCCATGAAAAGTTGGCCATTGCTGTCTCAAAAGCTATGAGGGGTCATTCCCTTCAAGAAACCAAGAAGGATGGACGCTTTCATGTTCATACAAAGACATATGTGGATGGTGCTATTCTTAAGGAGGTACTGGGTTTTTATCTAATGTTCTAGTTGATCTGCCAAATTGATAAAATAAATGCACTGCTACTTCTTGTTGATTTTGTTAAGATATTCGAAAACAGTAATGTTTTGTGGTCTACCACTGATCTGATGTCCATTGTGATTTCCTTCAACTGACAAGTGGCAACCTTCTTACTTTTTTTTCTGTTAATCTTTTAATTAAGATTATTGAACTAATGCGATCTTGATTTGATTTATATATCATCCTAATTGCAGGAGATGGAACGATCTGCTGATGTGCTTGCGGCAGGTTTACTTGAGGTGTCTGACCCAACCCTTTCAAGTAAATTTTTCCTTCGCCAGGTTAGTTTTACTGCTTATTTATGGAACATCCACAGGATATGGTTGGCAACTATATATATGAGTTTGCCTTTTGACCGTCTTTTTCTTAAGTTGTGCAATGTCATTATGTTTGAGGTATTCTTTCTTGTTCTACTTTTCCATCTACCTGTTCCTAACTGTTAGTTTCTTTTCAGACCTGGATGGATGACACTGATGGAACTGGTGATTCCATCCTAAAGCATAAACCTCTTTGGGCATCTTATGGTTCAAGGCGTCAAAAGGATAAGAGAAGGAGATTGGAAAAGAAGAAACGAGGAGACTTGTACCGAACTTATGGCACGAGGGTTGTTCCAGTGTGAGCAAATTCTTCCTCTTCTAATTTCATCAATGATTTGCATGATGAGTCCTTAATTAATTAATATATTTGTTAGAAACATACTCTTCTGTATGATTTGAGTTTTATTGATGCCAATTAGGCTCCTTCTCTCTGTTAAGCTTTTATCGTTTCGTTGAATCATATTTTTAATATCACAGGTGACTAATAGTCTTCCATATTGCAGCTTCGTTCTATCACTGGCTGATGTAGATGAACACCTTATGATGGAAGATGATAATCTTGTATGGACGAGTAATGATGTAGTTATTGTGCTTCAGCACCAAAATGAGAAGATACCATTAAGGTAAGTGTGCTGGCAACCATGCTTGAGCTTTACAGGTTATTCTTCAATTGTTATGTTTAGTTTATCCACAACTTGTGCAGTTGTTCATACATACGTAATATGAAATTAGATTTGTATATCTTCGTCATCTTTATTGTCTGCTTTTGTGTTTGATCAATATCCTCAAAAGGGTCCTGTTGTATTTCATCAGCCGTTTAAATTTCTCCAGCAATTCGATATGCTCAAATTTATGTTTCTTAACCCCAAGAAAGTGTTCTTTTGCTGGCATTATGACCATTTACTGTGACTTAAAATTCTCTCTTGGTAAATATTTTAATTCCTTGGGGACTTACCCAGTCTTGAATATCATTATTGCTCAATGGCTGTGCTTAGAGTCTATGCTGCTCAGTCTTAAATGTGGTGACAACGATGTAATGTGGCTTAGTGGAAACTCTATGAGCAAATTCTTAAGTAGCCCTTTTGGTTTCATTCCGTGTGAACTGTGGGGCTTTTCTTTCTTGATGCGGATGTTTCCTTCTATTTGTTGTTTCTTATGTATGCCTTTTAGTTTGACCTCATATATGTCTGTTAATATTGTTTTTGTTTCATTCTAGTTAGTTGTACAGTTATTATTTCTTGTTTTAACCGTTGTATTTATGGCCATATATGCAGTCCGTGTTAAGGCTATGGCCATGTTGTTGCGTGTTCACTCAATTGTGCTACTAAGGATGCATTTTTTTTTTTTTTTTTTATATGTCTGATAGCATAATGAGTTTCACGACCCATCGAACAGACCTTTAACATTTTGGAATGTCCTTATCTCCTTCCTTGGTTGGACAGTTATGTTTCTGAGTTAGAGAGAAGACATGCTATACCATCACAAGCCCAGCGCCATATATTGGCCGGGCTGGCCTCTGTTGTGGGTGGATTGAGCGCACCATATGAAAAAGCTTCTCATGTTCATGAGAGGCCTGTGGTCAATTGGCTCTTGGCAGCTGGTTGTCATCCATTTGGACCATTTTCAAACACTTCTCAAATTAGTCAAATGCTTCGAGATGTAGCACTGGTAAACTTACCTCAATTATTATTATTATTATTATTATTATTATTATTGTTGTTGTTGTTATTATTTTGTTTCTAAAATCTGCATCTGTTAAAATATCAAATGTTGATGTGGTGCCACAAATTTGGCTCTACATAAGAATATCTTGAATAAAGAGCTGATAGATTTCTAAGAATCAGCTGGTGCTGAATTTTTATTGTTAACTTAATTCTGCAGAGGAACACAATATATGCTCGTGTTGATTCTGCCCTTCATCGAATCCGAGATACATCAGAGGTGACTTCATTATCATTCAGCCAATTTTTTACTTCAAAGTTTATGTGTGCGCTTAATATCTTTGGCAGGCTGTTCAAGCCTTTGCTGCAAAACACCTGAAAACTCCTCTGGGGGAACCAGTGAAGGGTAAAAAGAATAAGTCAAGCACTGAGCTTTGGCTGGAGAAGTTCTACAAGAAGAAAACCAACTTGCCAGAACCATTTCCACACGAGTTAGTTGAACGATTAGAAAAATATTTGGATGTAAGTCTTTGCTTCTGGTATAAGTACTATGATTGTCATAAATTTTACATGTTTATTGATTAATACGCTTCACTTCCAGAGCCTCGAGGAGCAGCTTGTAGACTTGTCTTCCTTATTATATGATCATCGACTGCAAGATGCACACTTGAACAGTTCGGAGATTCTTCAAAGCTCAATATTCACTCAGCAGTACGTATCCCCACTATTTTGCTGCTACAATTTGGCTTTATTTGCCCTTTTCTTTTCCTTTTAAAATGTGGAAATCTTGTTGTTATTAATTTTTACTACTAACCGTGCAGGTATGTGGATCATGTTTTGACCAGTGAGAGGGAGAAGATGAAATGCTGTAGTATTGAATACAAATTCCCTACACACACTTCCCAAAATTACATCTATGCAGGAATTCTTTTAGCTGGATTTTTGGTTTATTTTGCAGTTATCTTCTTTGCATCTCCTGTGCGCTGATTTCACGAGCTTGTTTCTCTGCACAATAGGCTCATGGGTATTGTAAAATGAATATAATTTTGACGCAAAAAATTTAAAAAGTTTAATTTCCTAATTACTTGGACTTGTGTTATATTCTTGGAAGTCAGGGAGATTAACATAATTTCAGATCTGAGCTGCCTATTCATATTCCTGGTACCAAGTCAGGATTTTTATTGGATTGAATTTTTTCTTGTATTCAAATACTTGGGCTATGTTTGCTTTGCTGCTTTAGTTTTTCAATTGAACAAATAAGTGGCTTTGACTAAGGACCCTCGTGTCCTACTATAGAATCATGTTTGGTTTCCGTGGAGTAGAGGTTTTGGTCATTACATCTCGAATTCTAAGTTGAGAATGTGGCCAAATTCAAGAATTGGTTTGTGGAAAATTATATAATACAGATCTGACTTGGCTAAATTCAAGTATAATTATTCTCTTTGAAGTGCAACTAATGGCATGAGTTCAAATTGAGCTTGCTGAAATCATGAATTTTTTTAAAGTCCAAGCTTGAGCACATGTATGCTTATTTATTATTTTTCAATTTTCCAATACTGGATATGTTATGGTACTAAAAGTTGTCATATAATCAGAAGCTAATCAAATGTATCCTCTTATAATTGTCTTCATTATTGAAAACCTAATCCGGCTCGTCAAGCTAAAACCACATTATAATTGTCTCAGTACCAGTTAGTTTTAGTATGGATGAAAACAAGAACCACCAGCTGACTACAGCAGTTCTATGTGGACTTGGAAGTTGTTTATCCTGGTACATATTTTAGAGCTTATAAGCACTAGCCAAATGACGAGGTATTCAAAGTCAATCCTTGCTGGTTGCTTCTCTGAATGCATGTTATCGTGCATCAAAGTTCAGTCTGCAGTAACTTGTTCCAAGAGCTCCAAATATAGCTATTACAAGCTCTTTAGATGATAATGTCTAACAATTAGTAATTATCGCCGAAAATGCAACAGTTAAGAAGATGATTTAAAATAATAATAGTTTCTACCCTAGTGTACTTTAATGAAAATCAAACTGCCATAACAAATAAAATATTTTCGGAAGAACAAATGAATTTTCTAGTAAAAAAATGGGCATTCATCTTCATAACTAACTGCAAAGAAAACCTTATATGAAATGCTGTAAAACATTATGATCAGATATAGCTTTCTAGGCCGCATTGTCCATCAATATGCAGTTTTGATAAAAACTGCTCAGAGCCCAGTGCAATCATCATTTCCATCTCTCATATCCCAATAATATCAACTTTATCAAGAAAAATTAATTTCCCCATTAATAAACAAAACCAAAAACAATAAAAAGATTTCCAAAAAATATTTGTGGAAGGGGCATCCTCAGTAGAAAATGCTTATAATTGTCATCAAATTAGACAATCAGGTCTCAAAGATTACATGCCATCATTGGAATTAAAAAAAAAAATACCCCAAACTCACAATTTTTTTTCAATTTCTTCAAAAACTAACATATCCCAATAAAAAGTAATAAAAAAATGAACTAAATTATACGGAATTTTGATTTAGCAGGCATATAATTCACTGCGCCTGGTGTAAAACTAAGGCGAAGCGACTCAACTCTCCTGCATATATTTATTTGCCTCATCAGCAATACATACACACACAAAGAACCGTATGCATACAAAGTCGAGAAACCCTAATTCCGAAAATTCGAAAAGGATTTCAATTCGAGAGGCAACCTTTATCATCATCTGAAATTTCCACATAAATTTAAACATATTTTCTGTGCAAGTGTGCTCTGAGAGAATCACGAAGAAGAAGCATTTTTGGTTCGATTTAAATAGCGGGAATTTGGGGAAATTAGGGTTTTAAGTGGGCCAACGGTGACAAATTAAATAAATCTCTCGAGTGTGGGCTATATATTAGTGGGCTCATTCAGTTGGGCTATCAATATAGTCCAAGCTCACCCTATACTCCATCTTTCTAACTTGAGTAAACCTGAAACTGATTATATTTATGATTTAAAAAAAAAAATAAAAAGAAAAAAACGAAGTAATAGTTGGAAAATTATTGTGGCTATTTATGATACATAGTGGGAAGAGAGGTAAACGAGATTTTCCGTCAACGAATAGTCCAAACCATCAAATTGAAGAAAAGACAGGAACAAATTATCTCCAAAAGAAAGAAGAAGAAAATGTGGTACTCCTGCATGCTTTCAAGTAGCAAATAAAATGAGAAATTTATACCCACATACTTCACTTCCACAATTGATTGAGATTTTAGCAAATACATGAAACCCCATTATATTTTATTATATTATTTAATAATTAATTAATAATTAGAAATCCATCTATATAACAAGTAACAACTACCATAATCAATAATCAACCAAGTACTATTATTAGAATATACAAACATCCTGTAATTTGAATTCAATACCTCGTAGTATTGAAACCTCAATTCACCTCCTAAATTACCTAAATTAAGCCCCATCCTAAATTTTAGCAAATATTGATGGGAACAGCTGGGGATTGTATTCCTAATATGTAGGACCAGTCTCAATTTATTAGTTTAAAGAATATACTCTCCTTTATTCCGAAATATTCCCATTTCTGAAGAATTGGACAGCTTTCAAAATTATTACTAAACTAATTGATTTAGGTAATAGTTATTTTATTGATATTATCTTCACAATATGATAGTCATCTGAAACTTTTACTGTCAAATTCTTTTCTTAAATTGGATTCCATTAATTGAAATGCAACCAGTAATCTTACTAATTTATTTCTCACTATCAGACCATAATTTGTTTATTTATTTATTTATTTTCTAATAGAAACTTTAAAACTCATGACACATTTAAACAAATGCATAAGATTAGGAGGACAATCAAAATTTACCTAATGTTATGAATAGTCAAAATTTCCAAAATAGCAAACATCCAAAAGAAATAAATGGCTATCAATTCATCAACCAAACTTGGGACGCTATCAATTAAAGTCAGTCAAAATTGAACAAATTATGGAGCACCACATAATTTTTGGACTTGTCAATTAATGAAGTTGGTGCCCCCACCACACCCCACCCACACCCACACCAAAGTACAAGCTTGGTTTGTTTTCTCCGTTTTCATTTTCATAAATTGGGTTTTCAAAAAAAAAAAAAAAAGATGGGATTTATCTAGAAAATCTAAGAGAATGAAAAATATTATATCTGAATTAAATAAGTTGACAAGTTGATTTAACATATGAACTACGAGAGAGAACATGTTTATCTTCTTGTTTTGGACTTGATAACTGGAATGATGTTTGAATTTTCAAAAGTAGGATTAGAAAGAGTGTTTTTTTTTATTAAAAAATAATAATAATTTTCAAGTGTCCAAAATTAAATAAATTTGCAGGAAAAAAAAAAAACAGAAAATGAAGCAAAGAGCCAAAATCTGATATCACCAAAATGGTGTGGCTGTGAATAGGTAGGCCCCATTATTTCAGACAACTTTAAAAAAAATGAGCAGTGGTTCGATTCTCACACGGCGTCATCACATACGACTATCGAAGATTTCTTTTGCAACGTGTGAACAAATCAAAACCAAAAACAATCATCAAAATAAATAAATAAATAAAAACTTGCTGGCCAAACTTTAGATAGGGCCCAAAAACCCAGCCGCTCCATCTATAAATACTTCAACCCCCCACACCCCACCCTCACCGCCCTTATAATCTCATACACACGTTGCATTTCACAAGCTTCTCTTCTCTCTGTAATCAACCCACATTTCTTGTATCACATAGCCCAGAAAAGAAAAATGTGTCCAACAGGAAGTGCTTTGCAAAATGACACCAAAACCATTCCAAAGTCCAATTTACGTTCGGCATTCGACGTCCTGGATGCAGATGGCGATGGAAAGATTAGCTACGACGATCTTCGGACGTTTTACGGTGGGTTTTCGGGGCCCGAATCCTCGGAGGAGGATGTAATAGGGTCAATGATCTCGGTGGCCGATTCGAACAAGGATGGGTATGTTGAGTATGAAGAATTTGAGAAGGTTTTGAATGGTAAGAAGGGTAAGAATGGGAGATCAATTGGTGGTGTGATGGAGGATGCTTTTCGGGTTATGGACAAAGATGGGGATGGGAAAGTGGGGCATCAAGACTTGAAGAGCTATCTGAATTGGGCCGGATTTGAGGCCCATGATGAGGATGTGAAGGCCATGATCAGATTGGCTGGTGGGGATGAAAATGGAGGTGTTACTTTTGAGGGTTTGCTCAAGATTTTGGCTGTTTGATTTCTGATGATGATGACAAGGTCTCTTTTTCGCTTCTTTTTTTACTTTGTTGTTTTTGGGTCTATGAGCTAGAAAGTTGGAAGTAGTGTCATTTACAGAGCAAGAATAGCCTGGCATTTTTTTTGTCTCCATATTGATTTTCCAATTTTATATTTGGATGATTCAAGAATGTAATGAATGTGTCGTTTGAATCCTTAATTTAAATCAACAATCACGATATCCGAGGAGAGCTATTTTTGAACGCTGTTTAGTTTAGAGTTCATACAAGTGGGCATTGCCAATTTGACATGGTGGTGGAAGAGTCTAGAATATTTGAGCAAAGGTTAATTTATCAATAGAAATGACAGTTGCTATGGTTCTTCATGGGCTTTTGGTAGGATTGAAGGGTTACCAAGTACTATAATAATCCAACTAAATTGACTACTATTGGACGAAAATATGATAAATAAAAGAAAATAAAGACGAAGTCGTACGAGTTAAAAGGCAGTCTTCTTGTTGATCAAGAAAATAACCAACTCGCGAATTTAGTGCCAAGTCGTGAATTTAGGCACTGTTGGAGCCATTCAAAGATCAGTCAACCAAGAAAATAGAGGAAATTTGATTGGTATCGTTAATAGCGAAATCCCAAAGGACGCTACATGATTTGAACCACCCGTTCAATCCAACATAACATAATCCTAAAAACTACTATAATCTCAAAACATATAACAATTTCAACTGAAATCCCGGAACCGCAATGTCTATTAGTCAGCAAATAAGGAAAATAATTGTACTTTTACAATTAGCGCCAACATAGCTGACAACTGATCACCAGGAAAAAAGACAGAAATATAATGGCAAACAAATGCCTAATAGGCATTCATTGAAACAAAGTGGTGTAGCACATCATAAAGTACATTGTTTGATGCTTGTTACTATATCTTGCTGCCATTACAAACACAGGTCAGAACTTATTTTTCCCTACAAGAACTCGAGGATTTTGCCCTTTCAATCACCTTCACTTTCATTTTCAGACACCAGCAGCTTTTCGGTGGTCAGACTAGATCAATCTGCCCACTCTCCACGAGTGGCTTTATAGACTTGTATGGTAAAGCATATAAATCATCAGCTTCAATGTTCACAGGCTCTTCTCCACTGTCATATTTTCAACGATCGAAATATCAGCAAACAGTTAAGCAAACGACTAATGACTTTTAAAAGTTGCTATTGGTAAATTACCCATCATCAAGCTGGAAGGCTCCTAAATATCTCTTGCTTCTGCAGACAACATAGGCATCCAGCTGCGGCTCCGGAACTAACATAAATTTGAAAAAGAAATTTAGCATTTCATATCACCACATATAAAGTAGTAGACTAATCTTCATAAAAAGGCATTCATAGAATGTCAAGAAAGAAATATGATACAAAAGAGATTGCATCAAGTTCGAATTTTAACAGGATGGTTATGTTCTCCCTGAACCTAAATCTAAATCACTGTAAAGCTCAGATAATTTTTCACATTGTTGCCGTTTTCAAGTTCCGTTCTTTTTCTTTTCCTCTTTTTGGCATTTACATGTTAATATTTGTGTTTTGTATAATCACTCAAGTCTAATAAAACATTTTACCTAAACCAGAAAGATGAATCTACAATAAAATTCCTCACATCTGAAGATCCTCTTTTCTGCACAACATACACATTCACAATGCGCATGTCCATACATACACTTATTTTTCATGTTTCAATAATGTTAAAAAATTTCAACTGCAACATAAAATTAACATCTAATTATGCAGGAATTATGTGCTTTAGTATCATCTGGAATGGCTTCTGCATGCTCATAGGTCTTACGTAGCAATGTTAAAACAGCCTGTCAGCCGCAACATATATAGTTTACAATTCTAGAAGATATCCACTGTTGAGAAATGTCATTTTTCCAAATATATATTTAAAGCAAAACTTCTTTGCAGTCCAATTTAGACATAAGAAGTCCCAAGCGTAGGAGTGATAGTATGCAGTTAACAACAAGGCATCAGTACAAGAAGAAATGAAATGCTTCTGAAGAAAGAGAAATCAAATTAGCAAACAATAGGAGAGTCAAGTATCAGAATCGTGCTAAGAGTGATCTGCTCACCCATGTCATCGTCTTCACTTGCTGCAGATTGCCTCAAATGAGACTGGTATTGATCTGGCAATTTTGAGAGTACAGATTGTTCCAGGTGATGTTTTATGTCTCCAGCACACCTGCACTTAATGTTAAAACAAGTACTTTCGCAAAGACCAATTCCAAGTAATGAGAAAAGGGTTCACCTGTTGGCGAATTTTTGTTCCTGTTTAGAAAGCCGATTCCATATTTCTGCAGTTTTCAGTATGTGAAAAGTGTATTTTTCAATCTGCCACGATATTTACCAGATGTGAACAATGATGTTAGTTGAGAAGCATCTCATTGCTTGTGAAGTCTAAGTCACATCACAAGCAGTTTAGTTTGGAAGTTGTTAACTTCTACATCTATGAGCATTTTACACATCAGCTCACAATATAACTTTGATCTAGCAGACTCGTTTCACGTTTCCTCCATCAATAGAAGTTCAGAGATGATAAAAATAGCATCAAGGTCCAGCAGTAAAACTCAAATACGAGATAAACCAAAACAGGATAGCCACAGCATGAGTCGCCAGAAAGTCTAGCCCACCTTTTGAAGACGAGTGCGGAGATATGATCTCAACAGGAACATGGTCCTATCCAAGTCCATCTGGTAAAGGGACAGCGTGAGTGGATCAACACCATTTTTGTTAAACTCATCCACCATCTCTTCCTGAAAAAAGAAAGTATGTGGCAAGTTTATCAATTCAGACTACATCCAATGCACGCACGAGGATGACATTAGCCCATGGCTCTTACAATTAAGTTGAAATTGATTCCATTTGTCTGTCACATAAAGTAGGTGCAATATTCCCAAGAAAAGAGATGCATCTCAGGAAAAGCACAGGTCATGTAGGAGCATTCATTTCAGAAACCAATCCACATTCTTTTGAACAAAGGGTAAACTATGATAAACATAAGAAAAATGTCCTCAACGGGGTCTCTAATAAAATCAGCCACCGTACTCCTAATAGCTGTATGAATGTCAATAGTCTGAGAAGTTTATTAAAGAAAAGGTATCATCTCCAAAAAAATTTAATATTCTATCACACTTTTCACCACACATTGTAAACCTTCATATATATTGCGTAACCATAAACAAAAGCTCCAATCTTTACATTTAACATAATCAATTAGCAACCAAATTCGCACTTTGAAGAAATTAGTTTTACAAATTAAAACATTTCAACATGCAAGTGCCACAGAAGTAGTCAGATTTTAGCAAATTGGGTCCTATCCAAAAGTAACAAAAAGAAAAACTAAATCCATTATTAGCAAAATCACACACAATCATGATCCCTTTAACTATTTGCAGAGGAAAAAACAAATTACAACTACAAAATGCCAGTGTTTCAGCAACAACTACCATTATCTGAAAAAACCACAACAAGCGTCACTAATTTGCCGAATAAACTACCCAAAACAAGCATATATAAGCAAAAAATTTGGATATAAAATAGATAAGATTTATTTAACACAATAACACTACAAGCCAAGACGCATCCAAAAGGACACAGCCAGTTAGGGAACTATTATTACTCGGAAATTATTTAAACAAATTGTTCACCATTAATTGGATCTGTTGGCGGGACCTCTGAACTAGATCCGCATCAAATTTGAGAATCTCCGGCGCCGCCTTCTCGTTGCGCCACGCGCTCTTCAACAGCTCCGCATCGGTCGTCGACATCAACGACTCATAATCGTCTGCAGCAGAGCCTCCTCCTACACCTGAATCCATGGGATAAAATCCCTTCTTTCTTGTTCGCTCTGATTCTGGATGAGTGGAAAAAAAAAAAAAAAAATCTTTTTCTTTTGGGCTATTTTAAGTGAGGTGAGAGGATAATGAAATGGCGCCAAAATGTAGATGATCTACACCGTCGGATTAAGTTGTAGGATATGGAAACCACGGAGATTGCCTCATGTATATTGGTTGCGTTTAGGATGGCAATTGATGGGTTCGGATTGCGATCCGTAATAAATTTATTTTATTTGAGATGGGTTTAAATTTGTTTAGATGGATATAAATTTTAATTTTTTAAATCTAGTTTGGTTTGGTTGGGCAACGGATTTTCCGCACCAAATTCACCACATATTATTATTATTATTATTATTTAATATAAAAATATTTTATTATTATTAATTAATTTAATTTTATTAATTTTTAAATTAAATGACTATGCACATTACAATATTATTAGATCAATTTAAAAATTATTTCTATATTTTAGTTTTAATTCAAAAATATTTTAATTAGTTTATATACAACCCAATTTTGAAAAACTATAGTCATGTTACATAAGATATTTTAAAATAGTGGGATACATAATTTAGTTATGTTAATCTCCTATAAATTAGTGTTATTATTATATTTAGTAATTAAAAAACATTAAAAATACACTTTATCATAAATATCAAGTCAATAATATCAAAATTCAATAATCATACAAAAAAAAAGTTATATAAATTTAAAAATGGTCAAATTTTATTAGGAGCAAGTTGGGGGGTTCATTTAGGTTTGACTCGTAGGATTTTGGACGTGGGGCGAGTTCTCAATTTAGATGAGTGCGGGATAAATTTTGAGTTCAATTTTTTCTTGTTCGGATGAGATGTTTGGATTTTCTCATTTATTAAAAAAAAAGGAAAAGAAAAGGAGGTTTACCATGTTAGTTGACCAATTGAATACTAATGAAAGGATGATTAAAAGTGATTTTGAGTCCTTCAAGAACAAATGAGACTAGGATGACATAAAGCAGGCATTGAAGTGGCTAAGTTAAATTCTTAGAGTAGAAAATCATCCATCAAGTCGAATAATTCACTATTTGAAAGATTTTTCTTATTCAAGTTTTTTCGTTCTGATATATGGGCATTCCACTGTCAAGTCTTATCCCATCTTATTTTTTATTTTTTCAAGCCTTAGCTTGATTCGGACATTTGCTTGTATAATCTCACTAGGAAGGGACTATTTTCATTATTACTGTTTCGGCTGTTAAAATTAAATCCACTTTTTTTCTTTCTTTGTCTTGAATTGAACTTTTCAGCACTTATTTAAGATAAGAGAGCAGTACTCCATTGTAGAAATTTGTTTGAAAGGAGTGAGAAGGATGAAATGAGTAGCTTGACCTTAAGCACGACAAATCTTCAGGAGTTGGGAGGATTTTCGGCTTGTAAAGAACTCAAAAAAATTAATATGTTGAGAATAATAAAAAATTCCAAACTTACCTTTTACCATTAGCTGGGAGAGTATTTATGAATTGAGTTAGAGGGTATGGAGAATTACAATATTAGTTAAAATTCATGTTATATTCATATACTACATCTATATATGAATAATTAAAAGTATTTTTTTTTTCTTTATATACATTCTGAATTATTGTATAATACTTCATACTTACTTTTAAGGAGAAATATTTAGTACATATATTATATTTACTCTGTATAATATTTGATGAATAATATTTTATTTTAATAAATATATATAATATTTAAATATAATCTAAAAAGTATTTCAAAGTAATTTATAAGTACAAATTTCATATCATAAAAAAATAAAAAATCTTAATAACTTATTAATATACTAATTATTATTAAATAATTATAAACATATTATTATAAAAGAATATATATATATATATAATAATTTTTGTATCCTATAAAAATAAGTATAAATATAATTCATATAAAATAATATCAAAATAAGCTGTATTTTTGCTCACAATAATTTTTTTATATTTATATTTATATTTTATCTATATATCTACGAATTTGTATATTTTTTATTTTTATTTTTTTTAACTTATAACTAAAATTTATAATATATTTGTATACATTAAACATAGAATCTTTTTCTTTAAAGAATTGTACTGCATTTTCAATTAGTATGAAATACCAAAACATAAAATCTTGTACTACTTGTCTAGTGGGCGTACGACAATTGTAATTTAAGGGCATAATGGCAATATATCGCTAGCATTTTTATGTACATCATTTGCGTACTACAAATGTAATATTTATATTATGTACATCAATTAATAATTCTACATAGATGATAATTTTTAGTGTAGATTTCTTGAAGAATCTTGCACAATTGATTCATTAATATATGCATCACTTTCTCGTTTCGTTTACATGACTGGGTAAGGCACTTTGAGATGTTAGGGGGGAACTTGCCTGCTACTTTAGTGACAGACCCTCTTTTAATTCTTATCCCAAAATTTATTAGTCTAAATGCATTGCTTCAAATAAAATAATACATTTTTGCTCGAAATTTCTTATTAAATTTAAAATTGTATTTGATTTGATTTGATTATGTAATAAACCAATCTCCTAAAATATCTAATGTTCAATTATTTAAATTTTTTAATTGATTTATTAATTTATATATAAATTCTTTTGACAATTTTGAAGATAAAAAATTTTCCAATTATGATATATAACTACTATTATTAAGTGCAATGTATTGTAAATATTGCAGTAAAAAATTGAACGATCAACAACACCCAATAAACATTTTGAAAAAAGTATTATTATCTCTTCTTAAATTCTTAATCATGATTACTTTTGCTCGAACATTCCGGGAAGGTGTCCTCCACTCTCCTTTCTTTCTTTGCATTTTCCAAAAGAAATAATATTAAAGTATTCGAAAAACAAGCAATTAGCATTAATTATTGGTTTAAAGTGTTGGGTGGATGTCCATAATGCAATAAACACACATTAATTATAATTAACCCCCAAAAGAGGGGTTAGCATTACATATAATTGTAATTATTTTGTGGACGAAACACCAAGGAAGATGCTTTAATAATCTAAGTCTTGTAAGTTCTTAGTCCATACGTGTCTATTAGTTAATGATTTCAA
Source organism: Paulownia fortunei (assembly GCA_019321725.1). Classification (NCBI taxonomy): domain Eukaryota; kingdom Viridiplantae; phylum Streptophyta; class Magnoliopsida; order Lamiales; family Paulowniaceae; genus Paulownia; species Paulownia fortunei. The sequence continues at coordinate 609,703 of CM033123.1, read as the reverse complement.
TTTGAATCAAATTAATCTTTTTTGTTTTTTCGCTTGCACTATATATATTGCCCACTTGGGATGCCATTCTCTTGCAATACACAACTTAAAGGAAGTCAATAGAAGCAAGAAACTGGTGAAGTTCTTATGTTGTATATTTATTTATATACAATGCTCTATTATAATTAAATTTCTCATCATTAATTTCGAAATATTCGTGATAATTTTCTTCTTTCATGTAACAATTTTGATGACTTTTTGCAGGTAATTAATTTGATGATGAAGACTTGGGTTATTCTCTTTGTTGCCTCTCTGTTGATGGTTGGATACATTAGCGAAGGCCATGCAAAACTTCTCCATGGCAAGAACCGAAGGCTACTTGGCAATGAAGTGAACCGAGCTGTTCCTGGAGGGCCGAATGGCTGTCCTCATTGCCTTGGTGACGATAAAGTTCGGGCTAGGGCTCCTCCTAAGGCATCCGATGAAGTTACTCATGATCATGATATGGAATCCGACTCTAAAGTCAAATTTCATCACAAGCTATCATGTCATTTACCCTAAGCGTGTTCGTTCATAATCGTGTTTCTCGTATAATTTGTCATTTACTCTAAGCGTGCTCGTTCATAGTCGTGTTTCTCGCACGTGGAATGAAATGTGAATTCATATAGGATATTGTGGATATTGAATTAGTGTAAAATTGTGTGGTTTGCTTGTATGTATAATGTGAAACCAACATCAAGTGATGGTAAGGACATAAGGTTCACGAATTCGAGGTATGATTGTTATGAGTTCGTGAAAAGTGTAATGTTTTCAATGTGTGGTTTGTTTAGCTACTTTGTTAATCTAATAATAAAATGAGCGTGCTATTTAAACTCGAAAAAGCCCTTCTAGCATTGTGTGGCTACTTATATATATATATTGTATTATTAGATTTCAGAACTGCACTTGATTTTAGATTTGGCTTTTATTTACATTAACAGCTTAAAAAGTTTAAACTCGACATGTTATCAACAACAAGATTTATCAAAACTTAAATTGCTTATTCTTCTACGAATTTTGTTTGAAATTCCGACAATCGAATTTGCACAGAAATATCGATCTATATTCAATTTTTAATTTGATTGTCGATGCAAAACATTTAACTATATCAAATGCAGTAAAAGAAAACATTCATTTTTTTTTTTTTCAATTTGACCAATCAAATAACAATGTTCTTTATACAGTGCTGAAGAAAAAAAAATTTAGACTTATGAATTTGAAGTTAAAAATTTTAAAATTCATAATAACAAATTAATTGAATTTGTTTGAATAATATTATGATATAATTGATTTTAAATCATTAAAATTTTATTTTTATTTATTTTTTAAAGTATTGTGATGAATGTCAAATTTATATATAAAATTATTTACAATTATTTATTTAAATCTTTTTATCTAAATGCAATTTAGAGAAAAAAAAGGCTTAGTCAATTAGAAACTTGGTCTCATTCAACCTGGACCAGATATTTTGGCCCAACCTCAGCCCAACTTAAACGACTTGATGCCAACAGCCCTGATGTTTAAGCAAATTGGATTTGAATCTGATCTCATTAGAATTTAATTTTTGTGACTAATAAAAGATTCGAATCCAAATTTGAATAACAGTCCAATGAAAAATATGTATATTCAAATCAAGTATTGCATGATCCAACCAATACAGATTTGGAATATGATAATATAAAATATATTTAGTATAATTCATGTAAAATAAAAAATCTAATGACTCATTCATGATAATATTTCTCTCTTATATGTGGACTTGGGGTTAAAACTTAGTTTCTGTTAATAGATAATTATACAGACAAAAAAGTACTAGATTTGAATGAGGCTACAAACATAGAATTTGATCAGAAAGAGATCACTAGATGAGAAAAATTAACCACAACAGTTTTCATCTTCAATTTTGCATGTTCAAAAACTATATCTACACTTAAACAAGCATAAAGTCATGCCAACCATGGCTTGGACTTATTTCAAAGCAGCCATAATAGATAGCAAAAGCAGCTTCACACTCAAACAAAACTGACACTTAATTCAATGTAGCATATACATATGTTACGTATTCTTGTTTTTGGCTAGTTTACATGCATGCTTGTGACACCATTTTTATGATCCTTGTTGAATTCACCATGTCATAAGTTAATCGCGCCTAGTGCAAGTGGCCTGGAGGGTTAACGTATTTAGGCTTGCCCTCTTCTGGAACAAACGGTGTGAGTGTGCTCCAGAAGTGTCCTCATAGTTATTGGGATGGTCGTTTTTTTTCACCATCAAGGCCGTTTTCAGCTTAAGTATTTCCCTCATGAACATAGTCATTAATGGCAGCTCTAGCCCTTTCGACCAAGATCTATGTCATTAAGAAGCTGAAACTTCTTGATAGGAACCATTAATATTTCTGCATGAGCCTGGAATATTCCAATATCAGCAAACAGCCAACAAAGAAAATAGCCAAGATCTTCATTATCAATAACCTGAAACAAAGAAAAAGATTAATAGTTACACTCCATTCAACACAGTTTAAAGTTCTGAAAGTAAGTTCAAATAACATCCTGCACTTAGAGAGGCTGGAGTTTCACAATGCCAGTACTTGTACTTTCTATATTGCTTAGCACTAATGAGAGAAGTGGAGCACTTAAATTGCCCTAAATGTACCCACCAAAGGGGTAATTATGATTAAAATTGATGGTTTGGGTAACTTTCATGCTTATAATCATGTGAATAACACTTTCCTTGCGTATGTTTCCGCAAGGTGAAAAACATTGAATCGATCAATGACAATTAGGAAACTATTCAAGCTAATTTTTTTAATAAATATGTAAAATAGCCAAAGTGCTTTTTTCCAACACTGTACAATTAACGTCGAAACCAATTACATTCAAGATTCATTGTCCAGCTTAAAGAGAGGGCTTTCTATTTTGTGGGGAGGAGGGTTTAGGATGGTTTCCAAACAAGACCCTGTAGCTTTTTCCAGGAGTGCTACATGCCAATAGCTGTCTTAGGAAGTTGAGTTGGTTTGGCTGGCTTTCTCTTCTTGTTGCTTCTATGTTCTTGGGAATGGTGTGAGGTTGGTTTTAAGGATGTATCTAGTAGGAATCCAACGATATTGCTTAAAACAGTTTCTTGGTTTATTAAGGTGCAACTTTATGTACATACAAGCAAGAAGATACATCTTGTTCCCTGCTCATACAATAATTCTATGCATATGGGATCAGTCAAATTTAGTTAGTAACTCAACCTAATCTCTTGCCAAACCGCAGTGAAAGAAATAGCCCCTTCTATGTATATATGGACTATACTTAGATTTCAATTGCAGAAATCACAGTGCATAAAATTACTCTAAATTGTACTAAATATATTTATGCTAAATTTTTGTATGTACATTATCTGGTACCACATTACACAATGCAAGCGTGACTTTAATTCGATTCAATTCACCAAATATTATCAGGGAAATGGTGCTGATTTCTAAGTCTGTTCCACAAGTACCCTCATCTGACTCATTGTTGGCATCAATGCCTTCTGATTTTTTACCATCATCATAAGACTTAGGAAATTAGCATCACCAAGATGATAAAATTCTTCAAAGGAGCGTTTTAGCCTGCGCCAGGATCAACACAGAGGCAAGAAAGGTAAACCACCAAGATTGTTTTTCACGAAGCATCAGAATGTTTAAAAAAAAAAAAAAACTAGTAGGGTTTGCACGCAACTCATGCTGCACTGTTTGCACGCCTTTTCTTGTTTTTTTCACTTCCAGGAATTACTGTTGGTGACTCGGTTGCTGAAGAAGAGTAAGAATAACTATATACTTGGTAAAAATAAGTTAATGTTCTTCATTAATTACTGGCAGGCCCAAATTAAGCAAGAATGATCAACATGCATGAAATCTTTGGTTATCATCACATAATTAAGATTGAAGTGGAGCACCCAAAATGCCTGCCTGGATCCTTTGGGGCAAGTTGTGCCACAGTATAATTAAGTTGTAATGATGATTAAGAATGATAAATAAGAACCCTTTCACTCCCACATTTCATAAGCAACCACGGATGATACTGCAAACTAAGATCAATATCCACGAAAAGTTTGCGTCCATATATAGGACTTGAGTATATGGTATCCTGATAACATTAATCATGAAAACTGTTATCTAAAGTTACTCACACTGCTTTCTCTTTTCCTTTCTCCTTTTCTTCTCTTCCGTTTATTTTTTTATTTTTTTTGGAACTTCATCGAACTAGCTTGGTTTAGTTGACCATAGGAAATATCACATGCAAAAGAGCTATCTTGGAGTGGGAGTTAATTTCTGAACTATATTATGGTTTTTACTTGAGCAATTGGTGTTTAATTATGCAAATTACAATCTTCACATTTTCTAAAGGTCAAGACACATTAGTAACCAATATGCTCTTAATATATTTAGATCAATAATGACCTAAAACAAAGGGAAATATCAATTGTTACACTCAATGGAAGAAGTTTGAATTTCTGAAGTAGAATTTTACTATTAGGCACCAGAGAATAGGGTTTTACCATGCCACAAATACTACCTGTACTCTGTTAATTTCTTGATATTCACTTCTTGCAATGCACTTTTAAAGATTTGGCTTTAGAACTTTACAATATGTAGTGATGCAATTATGTATTAAGCACGAATGAGATGGGCAGAAAACTCAGAATTCCATATATCATGTAGCCAAGAAACAAGTAATTATGACTAAAAATGATACTTATAGCAACTTTTCTTCCCTTGAATTATACTGCAGATATGAATTATAGTTTAGGAACTTTTCATGCTAACTTTTTGATCTTTATGCAAGCAATATAGCCCAAAATTTTTGCATTACCAAACAGCATCCTTTTTTGGAATTTTTTTATGAGCCTATATAGTCCTAAATATCAAAACATAGGCAAGAAAGATATAACAACCCAAGATTTCATCCAATAATCTGTAGAAGAAGAAAAGTAAGTAAATAAAAGAATAAAACAATCAACTAAAAATTCAACAAAGTGCATAAGACTAGGAGGACAACTAGGGTTTGCAACTTGTACCTGCTTTCTTTATTTTGTTTCTACCTTAATATAGTACTGAAAATAAGTTGCTGTTAGCCTTTTATTCATCAAGTAGTGGACATATAATTACAATTTGTAGTGGAGCACTCAGAATTATGCAACCTTTCACTGTAACCATTTCATTATTTCACAGGTAGCAATGGATGATTCTGCAGATTAAGATTAATATCTGGGGAAAGACTCTTCTAAAAGGGACTAATGATCATAAGTGGAGCACTGAGAGTGGCACGTGTAGCCACCAAAGAATTAATGATGAGTAAAATTGGCAATTAGGGCAACTTTATGCTGATAATCATATGATCTACTTTGAGTATGTTTCCTCTTGGGAAACAATGGATGACACCGGGGATCAATAATATATGAGGAACTTTTCATCATAACCTTCAAATTTAACTGAAGATAGCCAAAAAGTTGTGCTGAACACTCTGAAAGTAATGTTGAATACCATCCACATTCAAGGTTCTATTAGGGAATTTTGTCACTTTATCCTAATTATTGGTTTAGCTAATAAAAGAAAACTTTTGTTTCTGATCAATCAAACTTAGATTACTCCAAGTTATCTCTATGCAAACTGCAATTGAAACAAAAACAAAAATGGAAAATAAAACCTTCTCCTATATATGTAGCATGATCAGAAACTGCTTCAGCATCAAAACAAAGGACTCCCTTTCTCCTATACATGTATCATATTCAGAAACTGCGAGTTTTAACATCAAGACAAGAAGAAGTCCTTGCCAATCAAGGGCATATCTTATCTTTGAATAGCTAATATTGACAAGATGGCAGGTTAACACACAGGGAGGACTATTTCACAATCTAAGAGAGAACGTAATGAGTATTGCAGACTCTAATACTCCATACTCCATGTATGCTACATGTACATATGTATCCAGTCACTCCTGTAGGTCCGTTAAGGTTAAACAATTTTACTTCGTTCCTATTCTCCCATCACCACAGCAGACGAGCATACATTCCTAGAATGAACGATGAGGTGTTTTCATGCCCTCACGTTTTCGATGTTTCATAATATGAAAAACAAAGAAATAAAGTAAGTAGAATAACAAAATAATCTAGTAAGAAAGGTCAGGCCTGTACCCCATAGATGTAAACCAGTTTTCATTTCTTCATTTTCACATCCTGATTTACTGCAAGAGAATCAGGTTAAGAAGTTCTTTTGTATATTGTAAATAAGTCACTGTTTTCTTATGGATTAGTGGCTGGCCAAGATTAACTATGAGCATTAATGATATGAGCAAAATGGTGCACTCATCAGAATGCACTGGATCTATTGAGGAGAGCTCTAATTAGATATTCATAAGCAACAATAGATGATGCTGCAGATTAAATTTAAAATCTGAGAAATGTTCTGCTCAATAGGTCAACAATATATAACACTGAAGATATTTTCTTGACTTTTGATATATCTTTCCCCTTTTTTGCTTTTTTATTTTCATTTTGAACTTCATTCAACTTGGTTGACGTCACCATAGGGAATCGAATCAGCAAGTAATTTATTCATCTTGCGGCATCTCTGAAACCCGGAGATTGATTGATCAAGAATAGTAGTATAATTTTCTCCATCAACCAAAATGTTAAAGACAAATAGAAGCAAAATCTAGTTTATTTAGACTGCTAATGTAGGTGATGCATGGACATGATATTTAATCTAGCTCTGAGTTCAATGAAAGTAATTTTAGTCTTGGAGATTGTTTGAGCTATGAATCCCAAGTTTACTTAAATTAGATTGATTGAACAAAAGGGTCTTTCAATAACAAAACTTTACTCCTAGAGAAGTCTTAAAAAGTTAAATGAAGGATGTCAGCAATTTCTTTAAAGCATTCTGAAGATCCCGCTAAATGTTCATGAACCAAGTACCTGTTTTTCAACAGAATCTCAAATTCAAGGGCCTCATAACATATTACAGAATCTATGTATGCCAAAAGTGATGCAAGTAGAAAACAATGTGATCTACCTACGTGCTTTTATTGTTTACTTAATTGTACCGCTTAGAGGATAAAACAATTAACCTCAAAAGGGCATGCAAATAGCAACTAAAACTAGTTTCATCTCAGGGAAATGATGAACAAACTTTACACAAAGCGTGCAGTTGAGTAAACCGCAGCCATGCACTTTACCACTTCTCTTTTTCATTATTCTTATCAGATTGAATTTAAATCTGTGGCCATGCCTGAACTCAAGGGTGTGATGGATCCCTTGGAATGCCTTACCTATATTCACAGGATTAGAAATGGATGATACTGCACTTGAGAGTCTCACCACATATTTCATTGTGGTTGCGCCTTATAAAAATTTAATCTCTTATAAATTTCTTCCTGTCCATGGTTTTAAGATTTCACTTATCCAGCAGGATGATCATGAGACTAGGTGCTTCCTTGAGCTAAATTTATTTAGCCGGAACGCCACAAGGAATTCCACAAGTTCTGAGATAGGTGTGCAAATGGATAATGCAATTATCGATCTTTGTAGTACCCCTATTCAGTATCTTAATCATGTATACTGAACTCTATTTATATATAGCTTGATACTTAGCTTAGGCTTTCAGATATATGATATGCTTATACTTTGGAGCTACATTATGAACCATATACATATGTCACGTACTACCATTTTGGCTACTTTTTGTTAGTTCACGTTATTTCTTTGCAAGTACACTAGCTATCTTGCACCAACCTCATCTGGCAGTTTATGTTAAATTGGGCCAAACATTCCATCTTGCACATCTATCTTAAGAGATACATATCACATTCACAACATCATATCACAAGGACAAACTGACCGATACTGTCAAAACTAATGGATAATTATAAGTCAAATATTTCAGGTCATAGTGGAATTGAACTCCAATTAGCCATACGTCACATGGTACCAGTGTGGCTATTTATATATATGTTGGTTCCACACATTATAATTAAAAGCAAGCACGCTATATCACACTAACTTAAGATTTCATTAAACATGGCCACATATTATATGGTGCCTAACTTAGACACACAGACCTCCCAAACAACACCAAGACACGGCATAACATTACATAGAAACTTATAATGACACTAAACTTCCTTGTGCCATATGTTACACATATAGCCATTCTGGCTACTTAAATGCTGGTATTACGCATTATTTCACACCAACCTCATGTTGCGATTAAGGTGTGTATATATATATATATATATATCATTCCTAGGGTGAATTATAACGGCGTGGTGGGGAATTTTTAGGCTTGTAATCCTGGTCTGGCAAATAGTGATGAGTATTCTGGTCTGGTGTGGAGGTCTCTTCATTGTTATTGTCAACTGATCCAATGTTGTTAGCCTCAGAGCTTGAGTCACTTTGATCCTCTTGAGACCCTTTATTTGCTGCAGAGTTACCCCTTCCGAAATCACTTAAAAGGTGACGATTCTTCACAGGAAGTGTTTCTGCATGGGCTTGGAAAGTTGCCAGGATCAACACAGAGGCAAGAAATAGAATAATTATCGTCTTCATGATCAGAAAAACCTGCCAAAAGAGGATCTAATTAAGTTAATATCAAATGAGGGGAAAAAAGAAAAAAAGAAAAAGCAGTTTTCGAGTTCTTGTAACCAAGAAACCTAAGGTTTTTTCTGGATGCTCCAAAATAACATTTACCAGCTTTGATTCTTTCTCTTGTTTAGTTCTTTCCTTTCATACTACTGGAGTAAGAGAATCAATTCAAGTTATATAGTGAAAATCAGTTACTGTTTCTGATTTAGTAGTGGCAGGCCAAGATTAAAGCACTACTCATACAAGAATTCAGTGGAGCACTCAGAATATACACTCTTAGCACATCTTATGATTAGTGGATTAGTTAAACCAATCGACATCTTACCTCCTTGGGATTTACTGCTGATTAGGCAACAATTAACATGGATTGAGATTGAATTTTTGGGATCTCACCTTTTTTATAAAATGTTATAAGTAAATAAAGTGACATGATGTTAATACTCCATGCTTGTGTTGAATTTAACATAGAAACAAAATCCTAAAAAGGGTTTGCCCAAATCTGATATTTCTTTCCATGACCACACCCAAAATGATTACCAATACTACTATTAATGCTTTGAGAAAAAAAAAAAATTGTTAGATTTCTTAATCACACACGAAGTTGGTGCGCATGCTTGCATATCAGTCTTAAAGATAATTATTCAATGTTTGGACAGTTTAGGTGGATTTCTTGATCAAGAAGCTTCTTTGTAAGAGAGACTTGAAACTAAGGTTAGATTAATAGATGCAGCTAGCTGGGTGTTTATTTCTTCATGATCTTTTCGTGATGCTGCGGATCAGTATATTGCTATAGCTTGTAGCTCAATATCAAACAAATTAAAATGGAGATTCACGTGTACCATAACTTAAACAGTGATGTAAATATTATCTGAGTGGCGAGAATATATTGGTCGGGTCCTCCTCCTCTGTAAGGTGTGTTGCACTTTTCTTAGCTTTAAAATTAATCATTTCTATGGTACAAAGTACAACATTGAAATCCTCCTAAATTACTATTTTGATGTTTACCCTCAAGGAATTCGTTAAAAAACCCCCCACAATATGTGTATGTAAAGAAAAATTTTCTGTATGATAATTTCTGATGCTCCTTGTGTTGGAAATGGTAAATATTTTCTCTCTAATTATAGCTAGTTTTAAAAGAGGAAGATATTCAATATAGGCTAAAACATATTTTACTCAATTCTATTATTAATTTTGTATCAATTACCTCACTCTACTAATAAAACATTCAAATATTCCCCTAAAACAATAAAATTTATATTGATAGATAAAAATAATCTTAAGTTAAATAAAAAGTTAAATTTACTTTACCCCTTCTCTTGTAAATTATATAAATTATATAGTATTTTGCCCTCTCTACAAATAAATATTAATTATTTGATACCATATTTTATTTATCACTAACTTTATTAAATAAATTAACCTTTAATTAAATCTAAAATAAATAAACAATAAAAATATAATTTCAATAGTATAGAGAAGACACATTAAAGTTCTAAAAGAATATGTCACATAAATTTATATTACTATCATTTTATATAAAATATTTTATTAAGTAAATATTATAGTTTAGAATTAATTAGTTGATATTATAATGTATAAATATTTTTATTATATAAGGTGTGCATGTGTATGTCAAACATATGAACTAATCTAATTTGAATATGTGTTTTTTTATTTGTGAAAAAATAAATATTAGAAAATAAAAAAATAAAAAATATTATACGGTATACTTTACTCTCTTGACAATCAAATGTCAATTAATTTGACTCCAAATTTTATTTAATACTAATTTTATTAAATAAATTAATTTTTAATTAAATTTAGGGACAAAGTGAATTTAACTTTTTATTTAATTTAGAGGTATTTTTATCAATCAATATAAATTTTATTGTTTTACGAAGGTGTTTGAAAGTTTTAATAGAGAGAAATAATTGATGCAAAATTAATAGTACAAGAGAGTAAAGTGTATTTAACCCTTTAATATATCATCAAAGTTAAGTGGAAAATCAATTCAAGTCGGGATTGAAGAAGAAAATAAAAAAAAGAGGTGGGGCATGGGGAAGGGATTTCATGTGAGGGGATGTGTTAAACATACTAAAATTAATCTCTCTTTTCAAATATCTTAAACTTTTAGGAAATGGATCATTCACAATTTTGTTTGAGGTGGTCATCCAAGTACATTTAATTGAGTGCATGTACAACTTTTACTCTATATATTGGCGTGCCTTACACCAATTGATCTATTTGGGATTTATTAAATAGGGCCAATATTGCCTCGTCCCTAATTAAGATATACTAACTTCGCTATAATACAAATAAATGACACAATATTACAAAAAGTGATGATATAATCAGTTCAATCTTGGTGAAACTATAATGTAGTAATAGAAAAGGACCATATGTCGATTAGTTCAAATTAAATCTTAATTTGTGAAACTCTCATGAATATCATGTTGCATAGCATCATTTAGCTACTTACATATTGGTTTCACATATTATTACAACCAAAGCACACTATATATCTTACACCAAATCCATATCGATTGGGGCATATCTCACAGCAACACAAAGACAAAACATACTATTACAGTTTCTGATGTTATAATTCAAATCTTTTGTGAAACTCCCACAAACACCATATCTAACATTCATACTACCATTTTTTTTTCCTGCTACTCAAATGTTGCGTCCACATATTGATCACAAACAAACACTGAAACACACTATATTACACCTACCCCATATCGCGATCCTTATATGTATATATCATGCCTAGAGTGAATGGCGGGGTGAGCGCTTGTACTCATTGCTGTCTGAAAAAAAATGATGAGTGTTCTGGTCAGTTCCAGACCCTTCATCACTGTTATCAACTCCATTGTTGTTAGGCTCAGACCCTTTATTTGGTGAAGAACCCCATCGATTAATATCGCTCAAAAGGTGACGATTCTTCAGAGGAGGCATTACTTCTGCATGGCTTTGGAAACTTGCCAGGACCAAAGCACAAAGAATAAAAAAAGTGATCACTGTCTTCATGCTAGAAAAAAAATCTGTCAAAAAAGGTTAAAAAAAGCAGTAAGTGAAAGAAATATCAGATCAGGTAAAGTAAAAGCAGTTTTTATAAACTTATACGCTTGTACTATAAGTTTTATGCTGAGATTATTTTACTATAAGTTAAGAGAACTAGGGTTCTGTTGCAGCATGCATGAACAGCATTTACCTAGCTGCTTTCTTTCTCCTGTCCAGTTCTTCTTCCCTTTTAGTATCACAGCAGTATTTACGAGAAATCGGCCTCAGAAATTCATTTTATATAGCGAAAATTAGTTACTGTTTTTGATTTTTTTAGTGGCAGGCCAAGATTAAAGCACTAATAATAAAACAAGAATTTAGTGGAGCACTGATCAGATTATATTCTCCAAGCCAATATATAATTTTTGACTTAATTGCATAATTGGCATTTGTGTGTTACCTCTTAGGATAATTTATCAAAGGATGATACTGCTAACCATATAAAAAATAACTAAATTTTAATGCTCAATACTGTAAAACTATTGCTGATCAACCCTAGTTAACTTAATTTTGTTGAATTGATCACATCCGGTCAAAAGGGTATATGTGAATCTGCTATTTCTTCCCATATGCACGATGATCGATATCCAAAAAGATTTTATCACACTATTAATGCCTAAAAAAAAGTTGAATTCTCTGTAGCAGCTGCACTTTATATTTTCAGTATAATTAAGTGTCATACAAGCATACACAAAGTGATTTGTGTCTGTTCATGTATGTGCACGTGTGTATTAAACAATTTTATAAATGGTAATATCTCCTCTAATTTGTTATATCACTATATCTTTTGAGTAGTAATGTTAAACAGTATATTCACTTTTAATCGGTTCAAAGAGGACAAAACATGGATACAAATGTTGTTCTTGGTTTATTACTTGGTTATTTATGAAATTTGAGTCATCTTGGAGAAGGAGAAAATTTTAAAGGATTAATTGACTCTAACTGTATGTATATGCTAATGTTCTTGAGATTTGATATAACATCTGATTCATATTTAACAGTTGATTTTGTAAATTATACAAAAAGGGCAGTGAATAATCTCGAGGAAGTTGGTGCTGCCATGGCCTGCTGAAAAGGTGGTCCGGAGGTGGTGGAAAACCAGAAGAGAGGAAATAATGCTCCAAGTTTCTAGACTAACATGTTTTGGATAATTAAAATCTGAAAGAAGTAATCTTACAGACGTCTGTTAGATTAGCAACATCCTTTCCACAATTTTTATATAAACATAGTTTTAGATTTTGTTTGATCTGATATATAGCACATTAGAACCGATCAAGGTAAAGCCAAGCCTAAAGACATGGTTCATTTTGATTTTCTACAAGAGCTCGACTTTTTTAAGTTAAGTTTAGTAACACAATTTTGAAATTCGAATTGAGCTAAATGACTTTAACTTGAACATCAAGCACAAGCCTAATTTCTTGATTTTTCACCCCAATGAAAAAAAAAGGGGGGGGGGGGGGAGGGGGGTGAAGAAGGAAGAAAAAATGCTTTTAGTTCTTATATAACCCTTAATTGGCATAAAATATTAAGAACAGTTTTTTCTTCAATAAACGTGTGCACTACAAGTTTCCAACGACTTTAGTTCAAACTGTAAAAAATTGGAGGGATGGACACAGAAACCGAACCTAGAAATCCCTATATATGTCCGGCACATTTCAAAATTTCCCGCCCATTACACAGTGAAAATGAGAGATTTTCAACTTCAAACGCCACAGAGAGATCAAACTTCTGCAAATCGCCGATCCAAATCCACTTCAGATCTCAGTAAAAATCTGCGCAAGGTACGATTTGACTTGGAGAAACCCTAGCAAATTTTCGTAATTGTACTGTGGTTAAAAAATTTAGGTTTCTGAACATAGAAATCGTTGTTAGGTCGCGAAAAAGAGTTTGAATCCTGCATTTAAAGCTGTTTCAGAAGACGATTCTGCTGTTTTGGAGTCTCTGAAGGAATTTTCAGAGGTTTCTGATGATAACCCGTTTGGCGAATCTGCTGAGGTAGTTTTGATTCGATTTTTCTGCTTGGAATAACATTCATTTGACTGAATTCGTGATTAAGCATCACTGGTTTTTTCTAACCTGTTAAGCATGTTAAACTAATTTCTATGGAAAATTCTTATTCTTATTGGTCTTCAACTACAACCTTTTCAGAGACAAAACAAGAGAATTTTTGTTGAGTCTTATCGTTGCCTTAAGGTTTCTGTATACAGATTATTTTGTTTTCACTTTTGGTAAGTGTTTTTAAATTTCCCTTTGCTTGTAGGAGGGAAAGTTCATAAATACACAGCAAAATCTGTGATAATATTATCTGGTTGCTTTGAGCTTTATGGAAGTGTTATGAAGAATTTTATCATTTAATTTGTATGCATTCCAGGGAGTAATAATTCATCATTTCGAAAACTCTTGCATTCATGTTGTTGTGGCATATAGCAATTCATCAAATCAATCAGCAAGTAGGACACTTATACGACCCACTGCTTCAAGTTACCACATTGCAACATTTTGGTGATTTCAATGTAATAATTCAGTGTTCTTTGATATTCAGTTATAAAATAAGGAAATTTTTCTGTTGGATTGTAGACTATTCACTCTGTTGCAGCACATAATAGCTTCATTTGGATTAGATGTTTTTCTAACCAATTTCAGAACTTTGATAGTGTCTTTCTGTTTTCAGAACTTCATTAGTTTAGTAAGTCCAGTGGATAGACATTCATCAGAAACAGTTGCTATCTCAGATCTGACTTCACCATCATTGTCATCATCCTCTGTAATTACTTCAGACAAGCATGTAGCCATTAATGCCACAGGCACTAAATGTAAAAATCCTGAAGTAGATTCTTTCAAAAAGACAGAATCTATTGAGGCAGAGGTGGTAATAAAACATCTGAGAGAAGCTAGAATTCAGGTCTTGAAATCAAAAGATGTGGGCCATTCAAAGAAGCTTCTGGATGCTCTGATAAGTATCATCGTTGAAGAGTTCTATGGTGGTCTTTATGAAGAGAATGAATGGCTTGATAAACTTCTATCCAGAAAAGCAAATCTGGTTTTCCTGAGTTTTATGATGGGGGTATATAGTATATTGATGTTTTGGTTCTTGAATTCGGGTGCGAAGGGATTTCTCACCGGACCAACCCCAACTTGATGTGATACTTGTTACCTCTTCCACTGACAGCTGTTTGTTACCTCTTCTATTTTAGCTGGGTTTTACTAAGTTTTGGATTGAGACTGGAGCCCACCATAACAAAGGATAACTAGATGTTGAATTGCTGATTTCTGCTTACAGAGGATATATGTATATACATGTGCTGATGACATTTATAGATCAAATTTTATTGCCGTGGCCATGATGATGTAAATCCGGACATTGTCATCATTTTAAGTGTTCTGTTATTCATTTAGTATTTTTATTTGGGGGTGAAGAGTATGAATTTCGTGTTTTGCTTTGAAATAGGAAGTGTTGCATGCTTATGTTAGTTGCATCCATCCCTATGTGAAAAAAATTGTGTGTACTGGCAGATTACCAATATATGTTCTCCACCATGGTAAAATTATGATATTGCTAGGGATCATGTAACCTTTATTTCTTAACGTGAAAGGCCGTTAAGGATCATTTAGAGCTTTCTAGGTTATAGCAACTTAAGATGTTTGTAATGTTAATTATCAAAATATTTTGACTAAGTGGTATCATTAGATCTTCCTCATGGGATAGCAGAATATCCAACTATGTTAAAGAATTTGTTGGGAACCGATGCAGTAACAGGTCTCCTTTTGACATGCATTAAAAGACATTAATCGTTTAATTGAATAACTACTTGTTTTCTGTTGGTTGAATCATTTAATAGAATAACTATTGCTTTGGTAGAGAGAAAAAAAGGTAGCAATGAAAATTTGATACTCTTTTCTGATCACCTACAAGAAGATATAGGTCAGCATCTATATGGATGATTGAGACGAGATTAAACCTTATAAGGCTTCACTTGTTAGGAAGTCCTAGGAGGGGCAGGTAATAATTTTGTGTCATATTTATAAGTCCCTAAATGATATTGATGAGGTAGCAGGAAGGGTCTTTCAATAATGACATCCCAAATGCTGGTAAACTAATATCACAAATTTCATCAATGCTTAAAAAGCACAATGTCTTGTTATCCATTGAAGTTCTGCAAAAGTGTTCAACATAATTGTTGACTATTTTTTCCTTTGTTTTTGTGAGAAAATTTCATCGCTTCTTAACACCTCATACAGATTAACAAATCTTTATATAAATGACTCATGGACCTATATTCCTATAATCAGTAATCAGATAAACTGTGCTTGGAACTTATGAACTCTGCATGCTTGGAATGATCTCAAAATCTTTGAACAAAGTTTCTTACAATTATTGTTCCCTTCTACTATTTCTTCATGTATCCCACTGAAGCTGATAAACAGGACTTAATGCACACATGTCAGTGGGAATCAATCTATTCTTATGCATGAAGCATGGAGTCACTAAACTACAAAAACTCCAGGCTGTCTAGAATCAACACCATTGGCATGCTCTAAAGTATTTAGCCATATGTCGTCAGATACACTTGGATCATTGTATAGAAAATTATAATTGTTGTCTTGCAATTGTTTGCCTATTCTGGTGCTCCAAAAAACGTTTTAATATTGCTTGAGACCATAATATTATGCTTTTCTTTTTGTTCCTTTGATAAGGTTTTGATTGTCGATATCTTTCTCAAAAAATATAATGGAAACAACACATACTGAACCAAAGAATTTGTAGATCTGTTCTTAAATACATGATATGTGTCCAAATTCGAAAATAGTAAACTAAAGGAACTCTTTCGCTTTCTTCATAACTTCTTCTTAGTGATCTGAGATGTTGGACTTTAGTTGCTTTTGTCTTTTTAATTTGTGCCCTGGTATATTAGGTGGCTGTACCTTTTAAAAGCAATTTGACGCCTATTTCAAAGCCTCTTTGAAAATGATTGAGCAAATTACATATTTTTCTGAACTTATACCTGATCCAGAGGTTGGGTGGTCTGAATTTTCCCCTTAACGTTCCTAAATCATGCTGTCTGCTCCAGCTAAAACATCATGTGCAATAACAAGAACCGTATACTCTATGTTTTGCTGTCTCCCTTGTGCCTTTCAAATATCCCATCAAATAATATTATTCATCCTAATCATGCTTCTTGCAAAAGCAAATTATATGGGATGGATTATTTCTAAATAGGATTACAAGGGAAAAAAAATAACTAGATCACTGCCTATCTTATGATCTCCTACCTCAAATCAGGTGTGATTATTGAAAGATTTTCACCAATAAGTGATTTGCTATTCACAATTATATGTGTACACGAACGCGTAGATTTTCACGGATCACCACAAAGGACTAAATCTATGGGCAGCGACACATAATTGATGTTCACTGTAGAAAAAAATCGGCAACAAACTGATATTCCCTAGTACAAAATCAAGAAATGGAGACGAGGCGCGTCGAGACATAGCTCAACTAGTGAAACTATTAATTTGAATTCGCTTTCAGCGGTAGGTTGGGGGTTCGAATTCTGTTCGGAAACTACGGCTGAATTTCGCTATTAATCAATTACTATGCTGTCACTGGGATCCTGCGGCCAGAGTTTATCATGAAGCAATCACTGTAGGTTAGTGTTTTTATGCGTAGAAATGTATAGTTCTTGTTGGGAAGTTAAGAGCCAGTAGAAGCATATCCCGCGATTTATCTCCTCCAAGATGCTAAGGGTAGGTATTTTGGAGGTTGATGATTAGTTCGGCGAAATTGGGATATCAGGATCATAAAAAATAAAAAAATATAAAAAATATAAAGAAATGGGTAGGAGTTTTGATAAATTTAGAATGGACATGATTCAAGGCGTCTGATCAACAAAGTTTTTGCTGTATTAAGATCTTTTTTTGAAAACTTATTAATTGTTTAACGATGTCTCATGGTAGGGGGGCAGTCACCTCTGGCTTATGATGATGCGTGGAAGTGTTTACACATTTTTATGCAATTCTTAAATGTTATAATGTTAATACACATGGCACCATGATTTTCTTAAGAATTTTGATTAGGTTTATGATTAGGGTACTGTGTATGAGATTAGGCCAAGTTATGATTATTCAGCCCTTTGGAAATATCTTTTATCAATCACTGTTTGAGTCAACTTATTTGTTGAACTCTTTTGCCTCATATTTTCTATCTGCTATGATAAAGGCAGATATTTAGCAGTTTTGCTATTTCATTATTCTTACTTTTTTAATTCATGAAGAGTAGATAATCCCTGCTTAGCCTTTTGAATATTTTGATATTATTTCTTGATGAGAGCTGGAAATTTTCAGAAACACAAATTGTTAAACACTGTTTGTTTGCATCTTATACTCTCCTCAATTTAGATATTTTTGTCTCGTTTTTTTATAAAGTAAATTGATATTTAGTAAACGATTGGCTGGATGTGATTAAACCTTGTCTGGCATAGAATTTCTGAACGATGATGTAGTATAAGCTTCTTAATGTACAGCTATTAATCTAGGTTAAAATAAAATAATCAGTGATTACAGCAATGACATCTGTTCCAAGAAGATGGAAGTGACAATATTGTTGCTAAAATTGTGGAGCGTTTGGATCTATATATATTTCCAAAAGAGCAGAAAAAATCCAAATCCTGACAAAGCAGATGATTGAAGGTGCCATTGTTTTTTTTTTTTTTTTTTTATTTTATATGCAATCATTAATTAGACATCCAATTAATCATTGCACCGAATGAAAACAAAAAATTATGAAGGGGTTCATACCACTCATATATATATATATATATATATATAAATCAACAACTCCATTGCATCCAACTATTTATAGTTGCATATGATAATAAAATGTTAATTTTGCAAGTATTTGATTAATAATGGCAAGGTATTTTAAATATTATATATTCTATCTATTCACTTCAGGTTACCTTATCTTTATCTAATTTTTAGAGTGAATCTTTCCAATATGTTGCTGTTATTCTTGTTGATGAGGTCACATTTCCCAGGTTCCAAATAGTAAATACCCAAAAAAAAAAAAACAGTTTTCTCCAGGTTAAACTCGGGTACTATAATTATGTTGATCACAATTTAATTAGTCCCGAAAAATACAAATTATAAAATTTTATATATGAGTAAATTTTGGAAGACCAAAATTGGAAACCTTGGCATATTGGTAGGATTTGTGAATGAATAAAATCTTGTAAAAATGATTCAGGCTTTAAGTAAATGGTTGAACAGTTTCTTCAATTAATTTTTTATTGATTTTACAATTTGATAATAGAGAGAGTAGAGTGTGTAATAATGTAAAGGCCATTAGGAACCATTTATTAATGTAAACTCAACAAGCAAAATATGCTTCTTTTGCATCTTTTGTAGGGGTTAAATGCTTCCTCTTGTACTTAACAGGCTGTCTACCTTTCTCAAAAGTTACTAAAGGACTAATGACAATTTTGTTAATAAAAAAAGTAAATAATTCAGCTGCAAATTCCAAACTCCTTTATATATATATATATATAATCAATTAAAAAATAAGCATAAGTTGCTTGCGAACAAACTCGTCTAGTATGTAAATCGAGGATGCCTATCATATATGCATATATTTATACAACTATAAAAGGGTTAATGGCAATTATGATAATTAATAGACTAGGTAATGCTTTCTGGCCAAGAAAAAATTGGAGGGTTCATATTAATTGTTTCAATGTTTGATTTTTTTTTAGAATAAATTATTACATTATCAATATAATACGTATATCAATCATCAATAGTTATAATAATTATTAATTAATTTTTCATAAATAATATGAAAAATAGATAAAAATTCACATTCTAGTAGGTTCAAATCCAATATTTTATTGACTTCATAATTAAAACAGAAAGAAATTGTTTCAATTTGAATAATGAAGTTTCCAACCAAAGATGAGTTATTTATAATTAAATTAATCAGGAAGCCTTGATTAGTTGATGCTTTCCTTGTAAACAAATGGGTTATTGTTCCACGACTTAAAGATAAGAACAACTTTTTATTCTCATAACACGAAATCGTCTTTTTAAAACCAAAAATAATGACAATAATAGAAAAAAGAATCTCCACCCGTCAATATTTTTTTTAAAAAAATATATGGGAATCATAATTTAGAAATCACTATTTTCTCACCTTATATTTTACACAATGATTTTCTTGAAAATTTGATAAAGGATAAAGGCAAAAATTGAGTTATATATTTTTCCTATTTAAACTATATATATATATATATATATATATAAGAACAAGAAGATAAGTGAGAAAAGCAAAAGCAGTAACGGAGTAATAACTTGTAAAATGACAGAAAGTCAGGACTTAGGAGCGAGGGAGAAAGAAAACGCACATGAGAATGGGGCCTGGGCAAGTGTGCGGGCCATGGTTCACCACATGGCCTCAAAACCCAATTCTAACATTGTCACATAAAATTATTATTAATAATAATAATAAAAGAATATACCCATAATTAATTACGAAGTGAAAACACATTTAATTCGAATTTATTTTGCACTCATAAAAAAATAATTAAAAATATATTTATACTCATAACTCTATATCGTAACATTCACCTTTTATATATATATATTTTAAATATTTGCCCTTCATTTCATATAATGAAGAGCTAAATGTAACATTAATATTATCGATCGAACAATACATTTGAATTATGTATGTTTAGATTAAAATGCACAAAAGTAAAATTTTATTAATTAATAACTTGATTATTAATAATTCTAATGGAGTTGAACACCAATTCAATTCATGCATTGAGATGTACTCAGACAATTAATTACACTATTTACAAAGTCATGATATTAAAACTAAGAAATTATAATCAATAAATTTAAGGGTTAATCTTACTTTATCCCAAGTATTTTTACTTTTATTACTTTACTTTTTATACTTTCAATTTTTTTATTTTATATTCTTATTTTATCTCACTTTACCTCCTTATACTTTTATTATCTCACTTTACCCAATCTAATCTTAAAAAAAAAAAATCAAATTGCTGATTACCTATTATTTTTAGTGAAATTATTTTAAAATATATTAATATTAATATATTTTTATTTATATTCAAATAAATTTTCAACATGATTAATTAATACTTAATATTAAATTTATTTAAAATTTTATTATACTTCAATTTTAATAGATATTTTACAATATAACATAGTTCCTATTAAATTAGTATATAGTAGGATATTTTTTATTATCTAATATGTTTGTTCTTATGAATTTCCTAGAGACTATAATTTTTTTTAAAAATATTTTATTAAATACATAAAATATTAGCAATATTTTTATTATTAATAAAATTATCATAAGTTTATAGAAGCAATGTTAAATTCAAATATAGTCATTATAATAAAGTAATAATAATTAAATTAATTTCTAAAAAGTCTGTTTTTAAATTTAGGAAAGTATTCATTAAGTTATTTTAAATTTAACATAATATTCATCAAGTTATGATAATTTGACTATTTATAACTTATTTAATAATATTGAAATAAACCTAAAAATAATTTTTTTGTATTTAAAATTATTTCTATTATAATTTTATAATCTATTAATAATACAAAATTATTACTTATATTTTACTTACTTAACAAAATATGATTTGAAAATATATCATACATTTTTTATATTTATGATGAAAAGTAAATTTATAAGTATAATGTATTAGCTAATAAAAAAAATCATACGATATAAAATTTAATAGGAACTATGTCCATTAAAATAAGTATAATAAAATATGAAATAAATTTAATATTAAGTATTGATTAAAGTTGAAAAACTTATTAGTATTTAAATACAAGTTTATTAAATTTATAATATTTTAAGTAATGTTATTATAAATAATAGGTAAGAATAATTTAATTATTTTTTAAAAGTATATGATGGTAAAGTGAGATAAAAAGAATATAAAAGAGTAAATTGAGATACGATAAGAATATTAAAAAATAAAATAAAATAATTAAGAATAAAAAATAATAAAATAATATAAATTAAGAAAGAAGGAGAAAAGTGAAATTAACCCTTCATCTAAATAAAAAGAACACGATAAAGCTGTAAAATCCCAATAATACCCGCACCATATTGCTCAATTCAATTTAAAAACAAAGGGTTTGGGTTTGGGCATGTGATGAGCCTCTGTGTGTGCTCCCGTGATTTCCTTTAAAGCCTCCTCCACCCGCACCATTCCACCATTTCTCCTCCATTACCCACCAACAACCACCCCCACCCCAATCCTCTCGAAACTCCATTTTCATTTGTTATATAGATACATAGATATGTACGTATATGCCCCTGAGTTTCGCTGGTGAATCAATCGGAACGTAATAGGAGGAGACTCGTCTCAAGCTTCTTCAGGTGATGATCCATTTGATGATTTTCCCTTAATTTTCGAAAACTCGAAAATAAATTCACAAGTTTTGCCAAATGATTTTCTTTCTCCTATCTGCAATACGTTGTAGGGAGTTTTTTAATGCAGTTGAGATTTTTTTATGTGATTTATTTCTCAATTGTCTTTAGATTTATCGCGTTCTTGTTCATTCATTAATTCATAAGTATGAATTTTCTCTTATTGACTTAGTCTATTTATTAGTATTAGATTACCTGCTGAATTTCATGATCATCTCAAAAGTTTAATCATCATTTGTTGCTAAGTCGTGAGTCAATTCGAGGCATTAATTTTTGTTTCACTTCATTTGGTGCCATCTTTGAACCTTCTCAGTATTTCTTCTGATTCTAATCAAATTTTATCCATTCAATTGAATCTGCAGCTCCAAATTTTCAAATCGATTCTTCGATATACATCTAATAAAAATAAGGACAAGATGATGTCATCACTGTTATCATCAAATCCAGCAGTAAATTCCGATAGATCATCCACCAGAAGAAAGAAGAAGAAGAAAATTCAAAACCAAGCAGAAAATCTCGAAAACAATTCCGCAATTCAGTGGAAATCCGACGCTCAACAGCAAATTTACTCATCTAAACTGCTTCACGCGCTGCAGCAAGTCCGGCTCAGCAGTGGCTCATCGGGAGCTCAGGCTTCGGCTCCGAAGCGAGTTCACGAAGCAGCGTACAGAGTTTTAGCGGCCACGGCGAAAGGCCGGTCGAGGTGGAGCCGAGCTATACTTACGAACCGGCTCAAGCTGAAGTTTATGAAGAAAAATAACATCATAAAACGACAGCGTAAGGTAATGTCGATAATATCCACCGGAAACAACCGGGTGCAGAAGAAATCGAAGGTGAGCGTTTTGCGATTGAAATCGAAGTGTTTACCGGCCTTTCAGCGCAAAGCGAGCGTTCTGAGTAGGTTGGTTCCCGGATGCCGGAAACAGCCATTGCCGGTGGTTTTGGAGGAGGCGACTGATTATATAGCCGCACTTGAAATGCAGGTATAAATACACCTACATATATATTTATGTATATGTATATTCGTTTAGTTAGTTTGGTATGTTATTTTGATAATTGCAGGCATTATTTACATAATTTAATTTATTAATAATTTAAAGAAATTTGTGTCGCTTTCTATTTGCTTGATTAATTAAGTTAAATATCACATTTATACCTTAATTTCCTATTTTTCATATCATGTTACCCAATTTATTATGAAAAAATCATGATTTTTTCCGTTTATTTTTGTAATTGTTGTAAATTATTACAATACTAAATTCTGGTTTCGCCATTGCAGGTACGAGCCATGAGTGCTTTGGCCGAGCGACTTTCTGTTGCCGGCTCTTCTTCTAGTGGCTCCGCAATGGCTCCTAGTAGTGGTCTTAATCACCTCAGCACAAGTCGAACTCCCCCTAGCTAGCTGATATGTGTTTTTCTTTTTCTTTTTCTTTTTTTCAAAGATTCAGATATTCTCCTGCCTTATGAATATCCTTATGTGAATTATAATTTCTTTTTCTCTTTTCTTTAAAAAAAGAGAGTTTGTGGTGAGTTTTGTACTTAGAATAATATATTATTTTATGAATTGGAGATAATTAGGAGGAAATAATGTGGGTTTGGTGCAAGGAATCGAGGTCACAATCTTCTTTATTCACGTGGTGGCAACTTTTAAATTTTGCAACGGGGTCCCTTGGACTAATTGAGTTTCGAATCTTTGCTCTTTTATTATATACAAAGGTGTCTAACATAATCCCAATAAGCTAATAGTAGGAGAGTGCCCTACTGATTTCAAGTTGTGATAAAAGAAAGTGAAAGGCTTGCATGTGGTTTGTTACTTTGGGAATTATTGGATAGCGCATCCGCTTCATTATTGGTCCATCTCTCTCTATAATCGTTGGATTCAAGCATTGATTTGGTTTGTAATGCTGTGGTAGTTTAGAATCAGTAGTTCAGGGTCAGAGTATAGACAAGTTGATTTCGTTTAATGGTTAATTGAATAGTATATCAGTATTGTGGTGTGGGAGAAATTATACTCCTATGATCCTGTTCCTTCTTGAGTGGAAATGTTGCAATTGTGCAAATAAATACATAGATATTGAAAGTAATCAAGGGTTGTCAAAGTCATTTAGTTCCTATCAAACAATTTGGAGGATCTCAGTTTGTTTTTTGGGATTTTGCTATAATAATAACAATAATGACAGGGGCTTTTGGTTGTGAAATTATAGAGTCGGTTAAGAAATCTGTTTTTACTTCCATACCTCTTATCATAAGCCACAAAAGTTGAGAGAGTAACATGTGGAGAATGAAAATGACGCATCGCTCTGGAAGGGCATAATTCTTAGTGACTTAATATTTCTATTTGCCAGTACCCGACAGGGTATACAAGAAATAGCTGCATCTACCCCTTTGTTTCATTACCCTAGTTTGGGGAGTATTTATACAAGGGAGGTCACTTTTATGGGCTGCCATAACCGTCGGATCACTTGCAGAACATAATCAACTATCGTAGGCTAACCACTCATGATCTATTATTCTCAACGTCTTTTAAGAACATTGCATCACTTTGTCCGTGTATCTTTCATTTGAGGTTGACTTTGTCATTTTATTTTTATTTTTATTTTTAACTTTTAACTTTATCACAATTTATGTAGGCTTAAGTAATTTCTTTTGGTTATGTACTTGTATCACATGGTGACTATATATATATATATATGTCTTTGTACGACAAATACTCCCATCATCTGTGGCAGATTCATTCGAAGTGGAGTGATGTGGATTTCATCACTAGATTGGATTTATGGGTTTTGGGCAGTGAAATTGATGATTGAACAAAGGACCACGAAATGGAATCATGTTAAGAGAGGGGCTCTAAAGTCAGACAAATGACACAGCACACATTTGCACACAGACAGGCATTCAATTGGGTCTCAATACTTTCATATGCACCAACACCAGAAAACACATGCACCACCCATGTGCCTCACTAAATCCCAACTTTTTTAGTTTTAACAACTCATTTTTTTGTTTTTTTGGTCTTTATGAGTTGGACAGGGTTTTGTTTTTTTTTTGGTGCTAGGGTTTGATGAATATTTCATCCTCTATGGGATGCTCAATGATGAATCCTCTAAAATCAGTTGGAAACTTACAAACTTTTGGGTTATGATTGTCTGTATTTCTCCAAAATAAGTTCATTCTTTAAAAAAAAAAAAAAAATATATGTTTAAACCTATATAATGTTCTCCAATATTTTTTTTCTAATACATTCCATTTTTCAATACATTCATTCTCAAATTATTTGACCAAAACACATCAATACATTCCCTTGATATTGTACATTTTAGTATCAAGTGTTTGCCAAAATTATATTCGAGCCACATAGAAAAGTTTAATTTGAATCCGATTCACTTATTTGAATTTAAAAAAATAAAATAAAACATGAAAAAAAAAAATTCACCCAAATTCGCCTAGCAATTAATATTGTTGTTGGTTGAAGAGTGAGTGAGAAGCAGTAATATGGGAATAAAAAATAGGTTTATGTTTATAAAAATCAATGGATGGCTCTCCTATAATAAACATTCTCTAGGGAGGGTTATAGAGATTAGGTCATCTTTCTCCAATCTTTTTTCTTACATAAAAAAAAAAAAAAATATATATATATATATATATATAAAAAAAAAGAAATGGTATACTTCGCACCTACCCCACTTAAACTTGAAACAGCATTAAAAACTTGGTAAGAGAGTCAGAGGAGACAGTTATTAATATAGCTGTTATTTATTGTGCACAAAAAAGTGACTAAACCCTGTATGGCTTCGCTGTAATGACACACTCAATGTCGCAAACCTAGCTTTAATCGCTCGCCGCTCGCACATGTTGCAATAAGAGGGGATATGGTCAAAAAACAAAGGACATCCTACAAACCAAAAGGTCGTGTAATAGCTACAAAGCTAGGCTACAAAAAGAAATGTTTACCAGAATTCACTAAAACTATATTGATTTTTGTTTAAAGACGTGTACTATTTCAAAATATCCAACTTTACATCTGTTTGAAAAGCATGAAATGACTTATTTGTAAAAACCATTTCATGAAAACGACTTAATTTTGAAGTTTATAATTTATTTTTATTTTGGAAGGTGGGTTGTGCATATTTGAGCCCAATACCATCTCATCATAATTCTAAAATATTAAAGAAATAATATTATGACTTAATTTTAAATCGACGACAATGTTTAGAAAATAAATTTCGTCTTATTACATTGTAATGTTGTAGGGGTTAAATTTGTTACTTTAGAGACAAAATTAAGGCATGTAAAATACATTGTTTGTATTATGAGATAAAGATACGTTATTCCCTGCATTCTTAGACTAAAGATAAAGAGAATCACATATTTATGTTTTAAAAGAAAAGAAAAAAATTGTGATTCTCAATATCAGGGGAAACAACGAGATTTCAAACGAAAGAAAATTAATCAAGCTCAAAATATCATTTTAATTCGAATCATTACACATAACAAATTAATGTTGAACATTTTTTATCATTCAATAAGTTTTGACATTCAACTGAATAAATACATAAATAAGAAATAGTATATAAATATATATATATATGTGTATATATATATCAAGCAACATTTGTATAGTCACTATTAAACATAAATACTCTTGTAGGAGTTGTTTCTCAACTATTGATTTATTGATTAGGTCGAATGTTAATGTTAAAAACCTACAACACTCATATAACTTGTTGATCACAAAAGAACTTAAGATAGACATAATCACTAAAACCTGTCCTTAATATCCCCCACTTGACATGATCTTTAACATATTAGCTTAATCATTACATTTAATTTGACATTATAATATACCTAAGTGGAAGCCAAAAAGTAGCAAGGCACATGGGCAGTCCAAAACTGATCCCAAGATTGGGCCCCAAAATTAATAAAATAATTGATTAATTAAGTTTGACAGTTTCAAAAAAGTGATTAAACAGAAACTATAAGAAATGTATCACAATATAGGAATGTGGGTTCCACCCACCATCTCTAAATATTGTGGCAAGCATGTGCTAAATGCACCAAAAAGCATTTATATTTCACAGTGGTTGAAATATTTGGTCCTATGTAGCCAGATCTAGTTACATAAATAAATTAAGTACAAAGCAAAGGGTTGAGAAGAAAAAAATTATTTAAACAAGAGAAATATTAATTTGACAAACATTATAAATGAAAGTGGTCCTATATTATTCTTTTGTGCATTTATTGCTATTTTTACTAAATAAAAAGCAGTTATAAATTAATTTTCATCGTCGCATCAATTGATAAGATCGAATGTACAGTTAGAAAGTGAACATGATTTGATTGCCTTTCTTAATTGTTAACTATATGGGATTAAGATAGAGCACCAAGTTCACATGAGATAACTTGTATGGTGAGCAAGAGGGATCCAACAGATATCATGTTGTCCCAAATAACTGCAACATGGTTTAGCTCTGAAATCAGTGTCCATCCCCCCAACCCCTCACCCCCACCCCCACCCCCACCCCTACCCCCACCCATGCATGGATTATTTTAGAAGAGGTTGAGACTTTGAATTTTGAGATATTGCAACCAACTATACAATGAAATTTATGTAAAATTATATAATTATATGGGGATGATTATAATTACATCAGAATATATTTTAAATGTTTAGAAGACTCTCTAAGAATTACACCCGACCCGAGCCCAATCATATTGGGGGTGTGTCTTTTATTTTCATGCAATACTTTATAAGGACTACATGAAGGATTCATCATGGAGTTTAGAGGAAATATAACGGAGACGGGGGTAAAAGGGGTAAAGAAGATTCAAAATTGGGTCGAGGGAAGAAATCGATTGGCGAGCCCCACTTAAAAGAACTTTATATTGTACGAGTCGAATGAAAATATATAGCTTTAATAAAATTAAATTTGATTGATATTTTTATACCTTCTAAAAAGTAGGCCAATCAAAATATTTCCCGATCTGATATGTAATGTAGCATGACGCTTTTAAAGTCACGGAAATTTCACTTTTTTAAATATTTTTAGCTCTGAAATTAATTATCTCAACTGAGAAGAATAAACACATAATAGCTAAATCTCTTCCAACTCTATAAATAATCAATTCTTTGTCTATTGGCTTCTTTTTTTTCCTTCTTTATTGCTTTCACCAATTATGAACATCCAACTTTTTTCTTTTTATTTGAATATTTGAGCTAGAGATCTGGGCTATGAATTGAACATGTGGTAGCATAATTGTCCAATGTGTGTGATCGTGCCTTTCAAAGGGTGGTTATTAATTTAATCTCATCACTACTACCATAGACTTAATAAGATTGGCAATTTATTCTACAAATACAATAATGCTATATTGAGAGCTTTCTGAGAAAAAGAGATAAAAAAAATATAAAAAATAATTAAAAAAACAATATTACAAAGTACTATCATCTGAAGTGAAAAAAATATTTTTTTTTAGTGTTTTTCTCATGAAAATCTAAAAACCGAACTTAGTATAAGTAGTTTGATAAAAATTAATTTGGGAAGAATTGATATTACGAAATTGTTGTTGGTGTTGTCAAATACTTTTACAAATTACATTAGAGATCCAAACATGATTGTGAAAGCCACAGCCACTAAGCGAAAACCGCCCTGTTTTCAGAATTTATTCATTATCATTGCTATACTTATTAAAACTAGAGTAGAATATACGGTATATAATTCTTTTTGCTAAAAGATAATATAAAATTAAAATCTTTATAGTTGTCATATGTGGAGGATTAGAATCAACTCTAAGGCCTAAGCACCAACCAAATGGACAATGTTTGCCTCAAAAATGCAGTCTCTTTTTTTTTTTTCATAATTTATTTATCACGCTTGGCTTGACTAATATATGGAAGTGAATGATCTTCATCTTGATTCGTTCATCGATAAATGCAGATACGGTCTTAACTTATATATAGTAATCTAAATTGCTTGTCAACATATGATTGGCATTATTGATCCCTAATGGTTCTTTAGGTATGATTTGATTTAGTAGTTTTTACATATAAATACTGGAATTGTCATAAATGAATGGACTATTTTACACCGTAAATCAGACCAGAATAATTTGATATATTCTATGATTTAATTTGATACATGAAATTGAAATTATTTGGAGAAAAATATCATTTTTAATTTTTTAAATTATTTTGAGATTGAATACAAATATCAAGTAGAAGGGGGTGTCGACATCCAACCCAAGGGCTTGTGTAGTATTAATTAAAGGTCCATATATTAGCGGGCTCAGCACCCAAATGGGTCCACTACCAGTAACTGGACTTAGTGTACAAACACTGTGTACACTCATTCTTTTTTGGGTGAACTAGGTCCATCAAAACTAATACCGTATCAATAAAACCCAAGTACCACCTAAGTATCCAAATATGTGTATGATCGACAAAATTGCAGATATTTAGATTATGCAAGAAGATGATGACGTAATATACGACACGAAATACTGATTTAAAAGTTAAATCTAATCGAAAAGTTCATAAATCCCATTTCTATTTTCAGAGAATACCATCATAACTTTTGGGAAAACTTATTTTTTTATCACCTATATTACCACGGAATATTTTTCATATCTCATACAAAGAATGGGCTCTTAATCCTTAAATTTTTCTTGGTCATCCATGATCTAATTTTGAAGGTAGTTTTATGGGCTCAATTACATGAAATTAGGGCAGCCAACTGATTAATTGGACAAGTCCATTACTCCTCCTAGCCCTTTACTAAAACGTGCCCATAATAAAACAGAGCCCACATAGACTCGCATGTTACAGCTGCGACTTCAGCACAAACCAATATGCTGCACCTTTGACTGTTCTTCTTCTTCTTCTTCAAATCTCTGACATCAGAAAAGAAAAACAAAAGCCCCCAACACACACACACATTAGAAGAACTCAGGAGCAAATATACACTGTATCTATAGGCGACGGGAATGTCCACGTCAGCGAGCTCGACGGAGAGAAGAGGAATTCCGGCGGCGGCGTTTGTTGAAGATGTGCAGACTTACCTCTCTCAGTTGAATCTCGACGTAAACTCCGCCCTCGCATTTCTACAAGAGAGGTTTTTACAATTTTATCCTTCTGTAGATACGTATCTTCAGTTTTGCCATGTGTATTATATGTTTCGCTATTTAGATCATAAACTATGTAGTGTGTATTTTGTTGTGTTTGTTATCACTAAATAAGCTTGGTTTTTGGAGCTAATAGATACTTCTGATTTTTTTATATTTTTTTTTAGGAATTTGATGTTTTTTAAGGAAATTATTGGTTCAATGTATGTTTTTCCTTCTGTGAATGATCCTCCTGATCTGAAGTGAATGCATTGCTGTTCACTGTCAATTAGTAGACTATGTTTCTATGCAATATTGAGTAATTTAGGCAGAATATGTAAAACCTTTTTGAATAATGGTGGGGAATATAACAAATATTAATTTGGCTGTTTTACAATATCAAAATTGTCAATTTAATACGATAAGGTAGTCAAAATATTAAATATTTTGACTTTTTAGTGTAACAAAAACAGGACATTCAACATGAATTTGGGTGTTTTCTTATCCTATTTGTTACCATTGAAGTTTGGTTTTTGGCTTTTATAGTTGCTTAATTGATTTTAGTGGAAAATTTTGGTCTAATAATTGTTACATTGTCGTAATGCTAGTGTTAAATAATGTGATTCTAGCATTGTCACCCAGCTTTCTTATCTTCTCCTTTCTTTTCTGAATGGAAGGATGATCCTAACAAGATTGATGAAATGGAATGATTCGACTTGAAAATTTGAGAAATGGGTGTCTCTCATTGTCTTTTGAGTTACAAAACACAGCTCTTGATGGGCAAAATGTGATAAGGTGAACTAATATGATCATGTATGCCATACACATAGAAAAATTCTTGAGCTCTTTAGTAATTTAACGAAAAATTGTAGTGTCTATTTGTTCACCAAAATCACTCATTTTTCTCTGTGAAAAGTCGTCTTCTTTCGGTCTTGTTAACTTCATTTTTTTCATTTTTTGGACATAAATGTTTGGCAGGCTTCAGCAGTATAGAGTCGTGGAGATGAAACTTCTTGCACAGCAGAGGGATCTTCAGGTATGCCAATATGTTGTTGGACATTTTTGCATCATATCTATTCCTTGAAGCAAGTACTGAGTTTTGAGTTCTAATAATGTTTCACAAGTAAATATGATTGGCACTATTGGACCGATTATTGCACCACCATTGTTTAACTGATGATGCATCACAATTGAACTTCTTGCTTGAGCTTTTGCTGTGATCTAGTAGTAGAGTATGTCTTTAAGTCATGGTGTTTGCTGCTACTAAAAATAATCATGCACTCAAGCCCGCATGAGTTCTTTTACTCTATTGTTTTGAATCACAAAATCTGTGATTTTAATTTCTGCCAAGTCATAGTTCTGTAAAATTGCCATTATTGCAAACTATAGAAGCTATAACTGAATTTGCTGGATCATTCTTGTGGTGCTACTTTGCCATCCCTAGCTTCTACTTATCATATGGAGAAATTTGATGTTCAATTTATGTATTGTTCTTCAACAGGCAAAAATTCCCGACATTGAGAAGTGCTTGGACGTTGTTGCAACTTTGCAAGCTAAGAAGGGTACTGGTGAGGTTCGTTTTTGAACTGTTAACTGCTTTTTAGAGGCTCTTGCCTGCTTAGTGATTTTTGAAATTTTAGTTTAAATGAATGTATATAACAAATAACAACACAAAACAAGGTGCATTGGCAGATGTTTAAATAACCAGCATCCTTATCATGAAAAGTACGTTAACGCTTTTCTTCCAAGTAAATATATTTGTCTTCTTGATGTCTCATATAAGTTGTTACACTGGATATAGATGACTTGGGGATGGCTTGTGCTGTATCATTTGAAGCTTTTCTTGGACCGACACTTGAATATGTGTTGTGAAATGGTGACCACCAAATAGATCAGGATCTGTGCAATAAACAGATTTGCATTATTCTAAGACCTTTTTTTGCTTATATTATCTTGTCTATACAATTGGGAACAATTTCTCAGCTCTCATGTAAAGTATATTTCATCTAGTTTGCCCAGTTAAGTTTTAGAAGTCCTTCTTTCACTTATCTTAGCTTATGCTGGGAAATTCTAGGTAGCTGGATTGGTATTTTTGAGTTCCTTTTCCAAACCATGCTATTATTTAACATATGATGTTATCTTTGCATGTTCTGTGTCAACTTGTGGCTGTTAGTATTCATGGCTCATGCAGTTGAAAATGGTCTAAAGTAAGCGTTCATGGATTGTTTTGACATATTTTCATGGAAGAAATAATTTGCTCATAAAAGACTAAGTACCTATGCTTTTAACATACTCCGTGTTGCATCATTCTGTGATAGGAAGGCCATATCATTGCGGTGGTCGCAAAAATCTCACTCCCGCATTGCCTTAGCCCATGCTTGTAAAAAGTGTGGCATCACCATCTGTACTGAAAATTATTTAACCAATGTTTCTGTGCTCCACATACATTTTGGGATTACGATTGTATCTGGCAGTTTCTTCAATATTCAGCTGTTTGTTGTCTTTGCCTTGATCTTGGTTGCAGGCAATAATTGCTGATTTTGAAGTGTCTGAAGGCATTTATTCCCGGGCTCGTGTTGAAGATACTGATTCTGTGTGTCTATGGCTTGGAGCAAATGTCATGCTGGAATATTCATGTGAAGAGGTAATTATTTATTGTCTGCAGAGGCTTTTAACTTGGAAATCTCTGCAGCAGATGCACTTGAGATGTGATATTCTGAAAACTTCATTGTGCAGGCAACTACCCTTCTTCAAAAGAATTTGGAGAATGCCAAAGCAAGTTTAGAAGTTCTTGTTTCTGATCTACAATTTCTAAGGGATCAAGTGACAATTACGCAGGTAATGAGTTATAATGGATGCTTTTTCAACACATATACGCATTTTCTTTTCAACACATCCTGCGCAATTAAAATGGATGCTTTTTTCCATCATAAATGTAAATATTACTGTTCAACTTCTTAAAATTGCTGTCCTTTTTATGTTTATTTATAAGGAGTTCAATTTTATGTAACATTGGTCCACATGTTCCACATGATATGAGGAGTGATATCTTGAAACAAATTTTGAAGTCAGCATTAGCAAATGAAAGCATATGACATGCCTGTGTATAATAGATCACTCAATTCCACTTCCATGGATTTTAGCACATATTTAGTTAGCCTTTATATTTATCTTTTCTAGTTCATCTGGCCAGGTTACTATTGCTCGAGTGTATAATTGGGATGTACATCAACGTAAACTCCAGCAAGGTGCTGCCTCATGAGATTCTTCATAGGGCTGAGTATACCTGTCTGGACTGTGCCTCAGGTCTTCCTTTTCACCTCCTTCGCCAATTGTTTTATATTTATTAAGATAATTGTGAGTTGCTCATTTGAGCTTCTGTTCCAAATTTTGATTTTATTCAACAGATCTGTATGAAAAAAATATTTGCTTAGTACTGTTTGATGCTCGAAAATAGTTACTCTTCTCCTGTAACGTATTATTGAATCGTTTGACCTTTTCTTTTGTAACATAACAAACCCTAGCATCTCTTTGATTTGTATGAATGATTTCTGGTCCTCTGGTTCTCTCACTTTCAAGTTCTAGTTGTAGAGGGTATGGCTGTATCTTGGACCACTGAAGTTAGACATTTCCGTGAATGTTGAATGGATCTACCTAAGCTTTGCATGGAAGAAATTTGTCATCAAGTCTATCAGTTCATGCTCACTTGTGATTCTTAACAATAGTTGTATATCTCAAGAAAGTAGGCACTTGGAGTTTTCAAGAATTAACTTGATGTTGGCTCCACATTGGGATGGGAGCTTATGTTACTACTAGTGTGATACAGGACGTTTCTTCTCAGTTGGATGAACCTTCATGTAGTCTAGCAGTAGCAAAGGTCAAAAATGTCTTAGCTTTTTGACATTGAAACCCTCTGAAGCTTGATTCTCTGCAACATTAGCAATTAAACTATTATCGCATGAAACTCCAGTTTAAATTTGTTGGTTTTGCATGCAGCACTAGACTGTATACCTCATGATTTCTTAGTTCAAGTGTGAATACAATCTGAGATTCACAACTGTGCCGTGTAATTCGGTGCCTCGAGATTTGGAACTTGCCAGTGTGTCTTGAATCATGCTGCATTATGACAGATTTAGACCAAGTTCAAATTAAACCTTGAAACTCTGAAATTCTTTAATCTTATAACACACTTGATCTATTCAATATCATTGGATTAAGGTACAACATACTTGATCTTTCCAACATCATTGTATTAAGGGGGCGTGGGTGGTGAAAACACCATCCCATGTAATCTTATAGCCAACCCTTGCCTGAAACTGACCATAAATCTCTATTTACATGGTGGTTTACCTCAGTCATTCTCCATATGCGGGTAGGGTAATGGGTTTCTTTTTTTTTTTTTTTCACCTATTACCATTCACTTTCAGTTTTCTATTCGAACTTTTTAAAAATTGTCAATTGTAAACAAAAGGCTGCCAAAACATGTGTCTGAAGCCCCAAACAAACATGAATAAAAAAAAAAAGGATATTGTTTGGCATATTTTGCTTAGCAGAGAATGGGCCCATTTGATTTTCTACCTAGAAATGTGTTCTACTTGGGTTTCTAAATCCGTGTTGACAGTTGAATCGAACTGGAAATGTTCACATCATGCTTGAAAAATTGTGGCCCATTCCAAAACCATTGGGTTTCAAGATTGTATGTATTTTTAGTATATTATTGTAGGCAATCATGTGTTAGACCCGTGCATGTCTTAGCTAGCACAATAAATATTTATAATATTTTTTTCAGGCCAATATAATAATAATTTGTGTGAATATATTCGATATGATCCATGCCTCTATTCTGTGCTAGAGGAAGGATAATTAATTTATTTCAAGTAACTATTTTTGCGCTTTATTTAAAATTGTAGCAACTAAGTGATGTAGCATGTTTGTAGACTTAATGTTAGATAAAATTGAGGGGCGCGAAAAGTATAGGGGCAAGGGCCAACACTCAAAATATTTTTGGGTCCAAAAAAAGGTCAAAAGAGACCCACTAAATGAGAATAGATATATTTTAGAGAGGAGTACGCACAAAAGACGAGGCTGATTTTGTCCAGACCTGCCTTTGTCTTCTTTTGTCTTTGACGCGTTAACCCCTTCAAAATCAAATATTTTTTTAATTTACTATAATGACAAATTTAAATTATATATTAAAAAAAATAAAGAAAACAGCTGTTGACTTTGACCTTTGATCATGTGCTGACACAGTGAAAATCAAATTTATTTGTAAAAGAAATGGATATTTTGAGGAATAATGGCCGCAATCATCGGGCTCAGTGTTCAAACTTCTAGAGGGGTTTGGGTCAACCGTTCTGGTTCTCTCTCTCTCTCTCTTCATTTCCAGAGAAAATCATTTGTTGCTAAGCTAGAAATTAAGTTACATTTCTTTGATATACATTATCAAGAAATTGATAAGGAAAGTACAGTCAATACCCGATCTTTACTTCTCTTATAAGAAATTTAAGCAAACCATTATACTCTCTCTTCTGTTTATTCAATTTTCATATTATTCACTAAATAATATGAATATTCGTATGTTATATCAAGATAACAATATTATAAACTTATCTATGTCTATAAATACATGGGATGTATCCAAAAATGTTGTGCATGTAGCTTGTCACCTAGGATGTACAAATTAAAATGGTCCTATAAATTGTTATTTACTGAAATTGACGATGTATGTAAACTGAGGGTAGAATATATATAAAATTATCATGGCTTTTGGTGTACCAAAAGTCAAACAAGTTGTGTCAGGCTTTGGCATATTATTTTGATCGAGGAGAAAATATTTGTTCCCTGCATTATTCTTACCAGACAAGAGAAAATATTACTGTCTTAAAGCTAATAAAAGGTGTTGAGATCTCGCTCAGGGCTTTGAGTTTTTAATATATTTCCATGGATGGAACTCAAATCTCAAGGCATGTGAACTAGTTTTTCTTCTTTTCTTTTCGAACAATTGTGTATTATATTATTCAAATTATTCAGTAAGTACAACGAATAATCACATCCAATTTTTTTCAAGCAGCCAACATAAGAAAATTCGTATTTAATTCTAGTGGGATTCAAACCTAAAAAAGCTATACTAATAAATAAAATTATTTCTCACTTCTCTTCTCCCCTTAATTTGTGCCAAACTGAATTAGAGTATAAGTAGTGTACTTTCCCTAAAAGAAGTGTGCCTTCCCTTTCCTAGCCTTTTTGTGTACCAAAACATAGGCTAAACTAAATTAAAATAAAATGAAAGCTATAAAAAAAATGACTTGTTTGAATATTAGCCACTATTGAAGAAACAAACCTAGTTCTACTATATATATGAATAAATGAACACTGATAATAGGAGCCAAACTCTATTATCTCATTCAATTTTGTTTTGCTTATAGACATACAATTGTTCAATAGGAACAGCCCACACATATAAAGCTTTGCTTATAGTAATTAAGAACACACCTTGAGAAATACCTTAGTCTAACTCTCTTTTTCTGTCCTTTTTAGTTCTAATTTTTCGTATTTTTAATCTGTTAATAAATTCAAGTTTCGACTAATCCAAGCATGGACATTGTAAATAAAAAAAGTTGTCGTCTCCCACTTATAATATGTTTCATTAATAGTTCAAGCACAACATTTTGACTATAACACTAACCACACTTCAAACCCCACCTCGAGAATAATTATTTTCATAATTGAACCAGCGCATGAACTTCACTCAAGTGGAGATGTTAATTTGTTCAGTGTTGGCAGTTATAAAAAAAAGGGTCATTCTCCAAAATTAAAAAATTTCTGAAGATTTCAGTTAGGTATTCAGGTTGACTACGGATATATACTTCTCTTGAAGAAAGAGAGTCCTAACCAAATTTGTAAACAGTCTTGTGAGCAAAATTATAAAAGTTGATGCCCAAATGTTTAGTTAATAGAATATGTAATCCCTTAAATGCATAAGCACAAAATCTTGGTTAATATCCTCTTAAGCCTTAATTATTTGGTGGGGTGGAATAAATAGTAGTTGTGTAAGAATCTGAGACTGTTTTTTTTTTTACAACTGCCACAGAGATTATTTTAGTAACCGTCTTATGTAAGGGATGATGAGAAGAGCCATATAAAAATAGAATCACTAACCATAATCACATGAGAAGAATAATAGACTTCGCAAGTATACCAAAATTCATTCCAAATCAAAAAAAGATTCAATGAACCAAGGGGGTTTGATTTCATATTCAAATTTGGATGATGCAAGATAGGAAATAAATTTACTGATTTTTTTCTTCTCAATTTCTTTGTAAATGTGCCAATATAACTATATTAATCCTATGATATAATTTTTTTTTTGTTTATTTAATGGACTCTTGAAAGATCTTGTAAGTATCGCAATCGCTATCATTTCGATGTACATAGCTAAATCTATCAAGCACGCACAATGACCCATAAAGTATACTTACATGATAAGTACACAAATTGTTTGTGGATTCGTGTCCCTAAAGTGGTCCTTGTGCCAACTCTAAGGGACTCATCTATCTATTTTGTGCCTTGTCTTCACAATTTTTCTAAGTATATATGTGATTCATCCTTTTCCTTTGAATATAAAGTTCTTGATAATTCAAATGCCTTTATGAAATCCCCTTTAATTCTCCCACTATAATTAGAAAGGGCAACTACAAAAAGTATGGTTAGTCCTTAGATAATAACTTTGTAGCATCTTTTTGAAGTTTAGGTTGCAAAACTAACAAGAGGCAGTCATAGGCTGCAATATTTTTAGGTGTACCTATAGAAAGCAACTTTTTAACTAAGTTTGGCATGATTATTTTTCCATATAAATAAATGTGTGAAAAAGAGAAAGAAAAAGAAAGAAAGAAACCCTTTTGAGAATCTTGAGAATTTGTTTCATAGTGAGTGTGATTGTTTTTAAATTAAGGGACCCTAATTTATCTCTATCGCTGTCTGTCACAAGTAGAAGACATTTTGCAAATATTTAATAGAAGATGTATATATGTTTAAGTAAATTTGTCTTTGCATTTATGCAATCTAAAGTTTTCAACTTAATTAGGGTTGTATGTTATTCAAATAATGTATGGAAAATATTAAATAAGATTAATTCTCATATTTTTAATAAGCCTAGAACTGTATACCTCTTAATTACGAAATCAGCATTAATTTTTTTCCACTTAAACTAAGTCTTATAAGTCGAAAAAGTTATAAACAAAATGTAAAAAATAGTGGACTTGTTGGTTTTGTAATACATTTATGCTAGCTATATTGTGTATTATTAATATTTTGCTGAGTGAAGATTACCATGCATGCAATTAGAGTAATATTAATCTCAATAATAAAGATTTTTTAACAATAAGTTAACATAATTAAGAAATATTTGCTGAAACTGAGACAAGCAATAGTGAAATAAAGAGTAGGTACGTGGAGATGGATTGGCCCATGTGAAAGTTAGTATCATCATGTGTATGGTCTTTTTTCTTACACAAGTATGTACCATACAAAGGAGATAAAAAAGGACCACCCTACTCTATAGGCCTAAACCTAAATATCCTCCCTACATATATTTATATATAATTATTAACTTTATATGTATGGAATGAAAATTACAAGGAATATTTATGTTATCCATTATCATATGAAGATGAATTGGATGGAATAAATCTATTTTCTAGATTATTATAGAGCCAATAGGAGTATTTTTCAAAAAAAATGATTTTTGACTGCTCTATGTTTATTATTAATTAAGTATAACTCCGCAGGAATATAAATAAATATAAATATATATAAGGTAAATATGGACCCTGGTCAATCTATTGGATTTTTTAATATTTTTGGACGTCGGTGCACAAATATATTTTATAGTTCACATGTAGCACAATATATGTTGATCATATTCAGGCGCCATTATAGGAAGTAAAAAGAACTATGCCCTTTTTGTAGTTGGAACAAAAAAATAAAATAAAATAGATTATATTTAATATATTATTAGCAAAACTTTTTCCTATTAAATAATTAAGAACTTTGGTTGGTTTTAAGAGAATTCAAAATTCGTTTTTCTTAATATTCGTAGTGTTATTATCTCAACAAGTTATCATTATGCGACCACTGTCGAAATTTTTTCATCCTTTTAAAATTATATACCTTTCGAATATATTTACTCAACAGTAGTATATATTAATTTTGCAAAATTATTGGTTTACATGGAAAATGGGTGAAGTAAATGTAAAGGAAGGACTAAAAAGTTAGCAAAATTCAAAATTAATGGAGCGAAAGCTTAGTGTTACCAATATGAATAAATAAATATATTAATAGTACTAAAAAGTACCCTTAAAGTCCCTAATAAAAAATCAAATATTTAACTACAACTTATATGTATATATCTGGACTATATATTTGATTATAAAGTACTTTTGGGACAGTAAATAAAAGATACTTAACGTTGATCAAGAGCTAAATACGCATAAGTGGGCATGTTTAGCGTAAAACATAGGCAATTGTTATAATTAAATCGGATGCATTTTTGTCCTTCTGGAATAACCCAAAACTTGAATAGGAAGTAAACAACAGTCAACTTGTTCTGTAAAATATTTTTTATTTCCAAGAAAAAGCTATAGAATTAATCAATCTAAATAGGGCTATGATTATTTAATGATTTGATAACCTTCTTTTTATTAATTATTTGTATATGCAAGATTAGAATGCACAATTAATTAAGTTATGGAAATGAATTGCCCTTGAGATTATCTTTAATTATTTTAGTTAATGCATAGTTTGATTGATTCATTGCCTTAATACTTTATAGGAGTGGGTGACATCAGCTTAAACTTGTGTTGATTAGGTAGAAATTCAGTTTGATATTAAGAGATTAATTTCTAATTTTTTTTAATAACCCAATTTTCAGGTTTCGTCCTAATAGGAGAGGCCGATTTTCCGTGGTTCGGCCTCAAGATTAATTTCTAATTTTACTATCATGTCTATATATACAGAGAGAGAGAGAGAGAGAGAGAGAGAGAGAGAGAGAGAGAGAGAGAGAGAGAGAGAGAGATGGAGTTGTTATGAATAGGAGGATCAATTAATTATTTATGGTTAATATGTTTCTTTGGTAATTTGAAAATTGAAAATTTTATTTTATTATGGTTATTCTGGATTGTTGTGTTTGGCTTTGTTTCTGGATATTTCTACAAAAAGCAATGAAAATACAAAAAAAGCTAGTGAAATACTCAAAAAATACATTGTTTTTTAACATTTTTTTTTTCTCATATTGTATTATACAACACTTATTCGAGCAAACAACAAATTAAAAATCTAATTCACAAGTAAAATATAATAAGAAAAACTCTATATATATTATAACATGAGATGTATACAAACAAAAATAATCAAATTAATGTACGTGGTTAATTTATGCATGGTGGAAATCCTAAACCTTTGAATTAGATATTTCAAGAAG
This sequence comes from Paulownia fortunei, assembly GCA_019321725.1. Taxonomy (NCBI): domain Eukaryota; kingdom Viridiplantae; phylum Streptophyta; class Magnoliopsida; order Lamiales; family Paulowniaceae; genus Paulownia; species Paulownia fortunei. The sequence continues at coordinate 568,967 of CM033123.1, read as the reverse complement.
AGAATCAATCAACCCTAATATTTCAACATTTGCTTGTCACAATTTTTTTATTTAATATTCTATCGTTTTTGGGTATTACCATGAAACTTCCAACGTAGTCTATCAGATCCCGACAAAGACTTATGTCGAAAGATCTACGAGAAATTAAAAAATTAGAGCCACATAAATATATATATATATATAATTATTATTTTTGGTTGGTCAAAATGAAGAACAATAAATTATGACAACTACCTTATGTTGACATTCTAGATTAGATGCATGTCAACCCCGAAAGTGATGAACAAAAATGGTGACACAACATCTACCATGACTTTTCTCTCATTAATTCACCACCATTAATATGTTCTAATCTTCTTCTAAGTTTTCCACATAATTATCTTTTTTCTTAAAAAAAAAATGGGTCTAATAGTAATATATACTTTGATTAAATATTACTAGTTAATAATTTGTTAACTATACATAACAATCATGCATCAAAACATACTTCAAGTGAATCACCTACGAAAATTAAATAAATGCTCGTATTTTTATTTTTTTTAAGATTCAAGTCCAAGACAGAATTTTGGGATTTCAGGGTAATTGTTATTATTGATGATGAGTTTCCACAAAATTCATTCTAATTATTTAAATCATATGGGAACATGAGATTTACTCATGTAATTAATAGTACCATCACGTAATTAAAGTTGACGCATAATTTAATAATCAGATAAATACGATCTCGAAAAGTGTGAAATCTGAAAAAAAAAATCAATAAAAATAACAATAATAGCGTGTAATGAAAGAAAGCTTAATCAATAATTAACACCGAAACCGCGTAAAAATTGCATGTGACCATGTCGCCCAGATTATGCTAATAAAAAAGTGAATTGTTTTTATCCCAGGATCTGACACATGCAGCATGCATTGATGGTTGTACTCTGGTTCTTCCACTGGTGTACCTTCATCCGACATAAATTGATGGTGGTGGCTATGGAGACCTGGGCCGTGCATCGCGCCTGTATATAAGCTTGTTTTCTTATGACGTTAAAGTAGAACAGTAAAAATTACGATAATTTTTTTAATAAATTATAAAGATATATTTGTAATTTTTTTTAGTTGTATAATTAAAATTAAAAACGAAAATAACCTCGACAAGATTTAATTGACTGAAAAAGTTATATACATGATATTGTCACTCATTTTCATTCGATGAGGGACAATTTGTCCCTTTTCGCTTGTTTCCTATTCAGACTATCTGTAATTCTGTACATAATTTTACACACGCGTAGAATATTTGGCCTACCATCAAGAATTATTTGTGTTATAATCATTTCAAAATCTTTTGAGGTCAGGAAATGTCCATTGTCTTATTATTTTTTTCTTGGATGTATTGGTTGTCTGCAATTATAACATTTGGATACACATCTGGTTTCATCATTGCATGCTGTATATATATTATATACATAGATATATCACAAGAAAAATAAGTGTTATAGGCTGTCAATTATCATTTTTTTCTTTTTATAGTGTTCGAACATGATTTTTCGTACATTGGTATAAAAAATGATATATTCGATGATGTGTGATGGATGTACATCTTACTGTATATTTTACACATATCTTTATATGTGTAAGTATGTGTAAATATATGGTGATATACGCATCTAATACTAGCATATATAACACCGATCTTTTTTGGGAGTATTTGTTCTATGTTCCCATGTTTTCATAACACTTTATTAATTCTAGACATAATTAAATGTTAAGGGACATAAGAATCGAATTGATGTTGTAGATTGTGGTCACCAAGATGGGACATCGTAAGTTTTGGAGGAGCAATACAAGAACCCGTCAGCCGTTGGATTCTTAATTTGTTGTCCAGGTGACGGCCCCTACCCATGTAAATCAAGAAACCATATTGAATAATTAAGGATTCTAGCCAGTGGTTAACAAAGTGAAACAAATAAATATATAAATATATAGTATTTTGAAAGTTTTAGGATCTTTTTTTTTTTTTTTTTAA